>CAXHLB010000559.1:0-110767 GCA_964017235.1 Sabellastarte sp. h YS-2021 | reverse complement strand
CCTGATCCAGCAGTGCTAGCATCTCCTTGGAATTTGGCATATGCAAGAGTATAGTTGTATTCAGTACTGACATTATTTGCTAATGCTCCGTAATTTGAGCCAAGACCTCTAACACTACCATCTTCAAATAGTATCGAGAAACAACCAGTTAAGTCAAAATTGCTAGCAAAGTTGCTACTACTTCCTTGATTGCAAATCACAGAGCCAGCAGCTACAATATCTTTAACATCGTTATATTGCCCTATGTATGTTGGAACTGTTCTATTGCTATAATTCGTACTGCCAAACAAATTGAGATTTATATTTGTACCATCGCCCCCCCATCCCCAGCCAAAAATTCTAGCTGTGGTACCACTTCTGGCAATGTAGAAATTTTGTCGATTGTGCATTGTGGTTACTACTTTGTCTATAGTGTATCCATCCATATTGCTATTTGCATTTTGCATTGCTATAATTCTGCCACTTGGATAGGTGGTGCTGTCTGTTGTGCCTAGCATTCCAGCCTCATTATCACCGATAGCGTATAATTGGTTTGCTTCGTCTTTCAAAAATGCACCATGAAGGGCATAGTAATAGTATAAGGTACTGTTTGCCCAAGCTTTAGACGCCCAAGCACCATCACCCATATAGACATCTGTGTATTTTCTATCTTCTGAGATATTAAGCCATCTTTGTTTGGTATTGAGATTATAATAATTGTATAACAAGTAGCCAGAGCCATAGGCAGTGCCATCCTCTGTTAGAGCAATACTAATGGTTCTTCCAAAAAATAATCTATCAAAAACAGGAGGATTAGCATTATCTTGCTCTACTTCAAAAAATGTTGGATTCAGGTAAGGAGACTTATAAGCACTACACCCATCTGTCACAGCACTGCCATTGCCACTATCTCCACTACCAAAGATTTTGCCATCTACTAATACGCCAAACCAATTGGACCCTTTAAAGTCATTTTCTGGAAATTTAACCACTGGTCTTGCAATTGTGCCAGAACTTGCATGGATAAACTTAATATCTCCTGCCCACTCTGTATTAGTTTGTATTTCTATGTCATTGATATTACAGTCAATTAATGTGGTATCAGTACTATTAATAATTAATACATTTTGGTTATACGCCAATGCCTCGCTGAACTCACACCTAATAGCCACAAATCTAATCAAAGTATCAGTATTGATTAAATGATGAGCATTAATCCTACCTTTAATATATGAATGCTTTAAGCAGATGGTGCCTATATTGTCAGTGGTATTAAGGACTATGTTTCCTGGGTTGTATAGCTTACTATTTGTTATGTCTAGTCTTATTTGCTTTTGCTGTTCTTCTGTAATAATGATGGGAAAACTGAAACTTGTACTTGGAATGTCAGAAAATTGGATTTGTTGTTCTATTACACAATCCTCAAATGCTGCCCGAATAAACCCAAGAAACGTAATAACATAAGCATTGTCAGTAAACCTACAATTAATAAACTTAACGCTTAAGATGTCTTCTGAATCCTGAACATTAGAGACAGAAAATTGGCTCAAATTAAAATCAATAAATGTAATACTTCCACCCCTACCACTATAATAAGTAAAATTCTCTATGGTGGACCCATTTCCTTGTAATACAAGGTTATATTTATGATTATTGTTGAGATATTCACTACTATACACACCTTTTTTAAACACAATAGTACCAGTATATTCAAAAAGATGTGTTGCAACTATAAATAATCTAAGTGATGGCACTGACGACAAAGTACCACTACTCCCTATGCTCCCATCAGAAGCTATATATCTAACATCAGACTTGTACTCATCTGAAAAGATATTGTTAATCAGCTGTTTACTTGTTTGATATGAAATGTAAGGACAATTGTGGACATGTAAGTGTATGCTATTCCTACCCAATTTCAATGCAAATGTATTGGCGATATTGTTAAGTTCAATCTTACAATCAGTTGGAATATTGAGCTCAAAATTCTCAGGGAGTACACATGATGTAAAGGCAATAATAGCAGTTTCCTCAACACCTTGCATGAACGCAAAGAATATTAAATGTAGATCACAATTTCTAAATTCTATCTTACCTATAACCTTATTAAAAACAATAGGTTGTGTAAAAATAATATCATTGATAAATAGGCTATTATTACAATCAATTACAACAGGAACATTAACAGAAGAAGATAAGCCACCAATATAAGCAGTATTTTCATTAATATAAATAATATCATTTGGGCCATTTGTAAGGACTGAATCTGGAACTAGAGCAGTACTAGTATCTAAGCTGACTGTAGGGTCTGCATCTCCTTCTTCACCTGCAATGAAATCAGCCAAAGGTATGCCAAACTTACCTATAATCAAAGTGTTATTAGTGTGATAGACATATGTTTGCTCTTGCTCATTAATAACTGCTTCAACATGATCTATTAATTCTATTATTTTCTTAAGCGTTTGATTTTTAAGAGCAAATCTTAGTGTTTTATAAGCACCGCCTTTTGTGTTATTCTCTATATTATCTTCACCAATTGCACTGACTATTACTTTTCCAGTTGCTACACCACCTCCTCCGCCAGAGCCTTCTTGTATTCCAGTTTTTAATAATGCTATTTCTATATCCTGCGCGTGGTCGCTATCATGTAGGTTAGCAATATCCTGCGTGTTCCTGTCTGTTTCACTTTTAACAACATCAATATCAGAAGTGACATTCTCAAGGGCACTAATTTTGTCAGTATGAGTTGTTGATGTTTGCTCTAATGTACTTACTTTACTATTAATAGTAGTAATATCAGTATTTTGTTGATTATTGTTAGATGTGATTGTTTCTACATCAGTTTTTAATGCTTTGATGTTAAAGTTATTGTTATCTACGCTATTGTTAATAGTAGTGATATCATCAGTAAAATCATTTTGTTTATTTTTCAAATAAGTGATATCAGAAATATTATTATCAACTTTGGTCGTTATTTCTGCATCTTTAGTGCTTCTTTCCAAAGCTTCATTATTAATTAGTGTTCTAATTTCAGTATCATCATACTCATTAATGTTGGCAATTGCAGTAGTGTTGTCAGCAAGAAGAACCTCGATTTCAGTATCTTTATTGCTTCGTGCCAAAGTTTCATTACTGATTAGGGTTCTAATTTCAGTATCATCGTAACCCCCTGATATTGTTATACTATCTACCTTATTGTTTACAAAAGAACGCACATAGTCAACAGTTGGGGCTTGTTTGCTATTGGTAATGGTAATGTCATCAATATAGTTAGCACTTACAGTATTTAATGCATTTAATTTGGTCTGAATCCAATCTATACTAGGGGCAGAAGTAGCAGATGATATAACATCAGTATTGTTCTCAACTTTTGCTACTGACAATAAAATATCAAAATCAAGGGGGTCTACACCAACACCAATGTCGATAGCATTATTCATTTTTATTAACATATGGTTAGATACATTAATTAATGCTCTATATAATGATACGCCTGTTGTGTAGTGCTCTGACCTATGCCACTCTATACCTAATTTTGAAACATATACACCAGTCAAATAATTATGCGTTTTGTGGTACAAGAATACTAGCTCATTTTCATTGATCCCAGCTGGCAATGTAGTTGGCAATGTCTCATCTGACCACTCAATATATGCTGTACAATTAATAACTTGTTGTTTATCCAAAGCCTCGTAGATTTGTTTGCTAGTAATGTAGATTGCACCATCGGTAGTAAATTGGATATTAGAGATGATAGTCCCATCAACACCATCAATTTGTACCAATCTATGTTCTTCTTCTACTACAATTATTTTGTCATGAAAAAATGCTAACTCTTCTACCCTTTCAGGAGAAAAACTATTCTCAGTTAAAGTATAAATACCATTGTCATTACTATTATCAGGATTAAGCCACAGTATCCTTTTGTTGTAGATAGTTGGGAAAGTATTGCCATTATGAGACTTTTGGGCACTAACTAGCTGTAATTCTTTGTTGTTTATAGTAATTATTTGTTCAGTAGTTTCAAATTTTTCTAAGTTCCCTATTATATTATACGGCATACTAATACCTCATTAACTAACAAATCTTTTGGTATTTGGGGCAATACCATATATTATTAATCCTACTTTTTTGACTGTTTTTGTCTTCTCTATCATAAATGTCGAACTTAAATTATATAATTGATACCAATGTCTTGTTTTGTTTAAAAATAATAAGGTCTCTAATTGCCAAACATTATTGTAAAAATCATAATAATATAGGTTAAATCCTTCACCATCAAGCAAGACCTCAGTAGTCTCAGAACAAGAGACACAAAAACTAAAATTATCATTTATATTCATTACAATATTTCCAAGACTAACTGTTTCTGTTGTATCCTGAATACTTTGGATATTACTGAAATCAAGCATGATTATACCTCATTTTGTAGGGGTTTACTTAAATTAATAAACAATTTAAAATGTACAGTACCATACCAAACAGGTGCATTGGCAAAGAATCTCAAAATATTTTCATCCTGTTTATAGCAAGAAATATTTAAAGGCAAATAACCCGTATAGGGAAGATCCCACAATTTTAAAAGAGCATTATATTGTGTTACAACCCCACCAGACTGTAAAGAAACTAATTCCCAAGCAACATCATCAGCATAATTGTCTGGCAAAAAATTACTAATAGGTATTGATAATCCTGGATCTACTTTGGTGTATGCTTCAAAACTTAATGTTAAATCAATCATTAATGTATAATGGTAAGGGTCTTTCAGTAAGGAAGAAGTAGTACCCAAATCGAGAGTACTGAAGGTACAATAATGGACCTCATCGGGGTTTAACAAAAACATTCCATTTTTATAGTCCTTACCTCGAATAACTTGGCTTGCTTGCTTGTCATCAGTGAAAAAAGATGCCTCAATATGCTGAATCCCATTAGGATTCTCCCCATTATCTGAAAACATTAAACTTTGATCGCGCCATTTGATAGTTAGATCTGTTGTTTCATTTTTGATACTAAAATCAGCTGCTTGCAGTAATAATGGGTCAGCCTTACTTCTTGCTGGATAGACATTGTCGCACTGTTCTCGCCAACTTGTAGCAACATCCAGAGTGTCAGTATTATTATCCTTAAGTGATATGTACTGCCTTGTTTTATCAGCATTATATATTATAATACCCTTATCATATCCACTATTGTGCGTTGCATAATTGCTATCAAAACTCGGCAAATATCCACCTTGCAATTTCCAAAGATTATAGGAAACTGTATACCAAAGACCATTCACCTGGCCTCTATCGATGTTCAGTGCATTTGGGTCGGTCGGGTCTAAAGAGAACCTTGCTGGAAATCCAAGAGCATACGAAGGTGCATCGTCAAACTCAGTATCTACATCAGAATTTGGCAAAGTCTTTGTCGCATCTGATTTCCAAGCGATTGGTTTATACATATTCATGTTAATTTTCTCCTACGACGTAAGTATAACTTGAAACCCCAATTTGGGGTAAAATTACTGTATTTGTTTTGCTTTTCCCAATAATTGTGTACTGCCACAGTGGAAGCACTCTATTAGTTTCAATTTTGATTGTAAACGCATCCTCATTAATAAATGTGACTTCAGTTGGGATCTTGT
This sequence comes from Sabellastarte sp. h YS-2021, assembly GCA_964017235.1. Taxonomy (NCBI): domain Eukaryota; kingdom Metazoa; phylum Annelida; class Polychaeta; order Sabellida; family Sabellidae; genus Sabellastarte; species Sabellastarte sp. h YS-2021. The sequence continues at coordinate 105,162 of CAXHLB010000559.1, read as the reverse complement.
CCTCTTCATACTCACTGAATATTTGTAAATCTTCATAGAATTCAATAAACAATTTATTTAGATAATACAATGAGTTATTGAAAATCTTTAGCTTCCAAATCAACATTAATAAACACCTATACCTACCATTTGATAATCGATAATAAATTTTATTTTTATTAAAAAACAATGAATGATTAAAATTACCATAGTGTTTGTTAAAGCCAATATAGTGGATATCTGAAGCTGGGTCATGCTTAATGTCTATCCATCTTGAGAAATTAACAATATTGCCGACATTGTCTAATGCTATTGTGCCACAAGTCCTGAAATCAACAATATTGTTAAACCAATCAGTATAATAGATATTAATACCATCATTAATATCGTGTTGCCATTGTCCAAATTTTGTACTACTATATTGAGGAAAAATGTTCATAATAGATTATCTATCGTGATAAAAATGTGATTACTGCTTAATCTATAAGCATAATTCACAGGGTTGTTTATTAATGATTCTGTTGCTGTTTCTTCAATTTCGCTGTATATTTTAATAACAAAGTCCTTAAAATCAGGTATTTTTGTAGAAAGATGATTCCTCCAATATACAGGGTGGATGTCTTCTCCCAAATTCCATCTTGGCACTAAATCTGTACCAATATAAAAGCTATATAACATTGCTTCTTTGATTTTGTTGGTTAAGTTCGCATCTACTATCTTTGTAGTTAAGGATATATCAAGGTATATATTAATATCTGTTGGTATATCAAATGTATAGTTAATCTCTTGCAGGCTTGCATTTGGAGTAATCTTAGCGGTATAGTGCTCATCTGTCACGTCTGCTGTAATTGTGGTAGCAGATATCTTTTGCATTAGGATAGTGCCAAGCTCATTAATTCTATCTTGCGATTTTGTTGCATGTAGATAAGTTGGGCTATCTACAATAATATTAATTGTGCGTGCTGGGATTGTAGTTCCTTCTTTGTCTGTATCAACATCCATTGGGTTTTCTGTATTGTTTACAGTAATATAGTAGCCATATTGTTGATAAGACAAAGTGTGGAACTTAAGTACATCCTCATTTTGGGATAAAAACAATTCTAATGCACTCGTAAAAGAATCAATACTACCATTGGAATTGTAAGCCATTGTTCTATGGAATAATTGTCTTAACTCAGCATCGCCTAGGGAATCTCTTCCTGTGTTAGTAGATGATGGGTTAGACACCTGAGTCCAACCATTAACAACTGAAATCACAACATCAATTTGACCTATATCGGCAAATACAGCACCACTAATTTCAGCTTCAAATGTAACTGATACAAATCCAGAAACCCCAATAATACCAGAATTAACAGAAATAAACCTATCACCTGTAGTGCCATTTGCTACAATAGAACCAATAGGAATCACAATATTAGCATTGCCATAACAATTACAAACAACTGTTGTTTTTGTAGCAACAGGTACAGGTATCCTGAAAACATCAAAAAACATCTCTAATTCTTTTCCAGCAACATTGTTAATATTATACGCATTATTAAAAATGTAAGTAATATTGTTTTGAGAATTCCACACAGCAAGAGCAATAGTATTAATGATTTGACCTGTTATACTACTTGGGGAAATATCAAGCTCCATATCAAAACGAGCATTGAGGTCATCAATTATTTTTTGCTCAATGTCTTGTATTGCCTGAGGTTGTAAGGTATCCCAGTCCATCTATTCTCTCACAAACAATTTTAGTTTAGTGCCAAAATTTAAATAGTTAAATACTTTTAAATTACAAGTAAAAGTAAGTATATCCATATTACCAACAATCAATAATGCATGTTTTAATACTTGGTGATTAGTAGAGTTGTTAGTCAAATTAACAAAACTAATAAAAGTAGAATTATTATTCTTATCAAACAGTTGGTTAGTAAAAATCTCCAAATCATATTCTATATTATTACTGTCAAATGAAAGTGTTTGATTTGGTACATCTGTCAAAACTATTTCTTTTTTAATATAACTCATTGCTTGCCCCTTTGTACACTTTTATTGTTAGTTACAAAAGCTGATTTGTTGTATTCAATATTGTGCCTAGAGCTCATAACCTCTTGGAAGACCAATGTATAATGAGGCATTTTGGTTTTACCGTCCCTTGTGAATTGTCGCAAATGATAATCATAATAAGCTTTCGTTAGTGTGCCCATTTGTGGGATAACAACCAAAGCAAGACTTGTCTTCAACTGTGTTAATTTGCCTTCAGTCTCCTGAATTCTAGCTTCAAAAGTATTGTTTTCATTATTAATATCTTCTTGCGATAATGCAACTTCCAACCTAACAATTGTTGGTAGAAACTGTACACTATCATTAGTGAACTTGCCGAGCTCTAATGGGGCATAAGGGAGTTTTACTTCCTCCTCGACAAACGCAGACAAAAAACCATCAAACCTAACGAATGGTGTTGGAGAGCCTGAATTAGAAAGACAAATCACGATGTCATCAAATGCATCTTTACTTAAGAAGTTGATGTATTTGTTGTTTAAGTGTCTGGTATCTATATTCATCTTTGGATTCTAGGCCTCATATGGTTGTTACTGTGTTGTGAAACAGTGTGATTTTGGGACACAGTGCGTGAAATATAAGAATGCATTTTGTCCCACACACTTTCCATTTTGTTGCTAATGTTGTCTAGAAATCCTGTGCTGAATTCTCCAGCAATGTCGACTGTTTGTGTTTTAATATATACTTTACCATAGTTTAATGTCTGTGCTTTATTGTATATAGAATCAAGGTTTTGTTGCTTCAAATATTTTACTGCTTTGTCTTCCTTGGTGTAGTATTCTAGTCCAGTTAGTCCTTCCTTATTATTCATAGATGTATTAATAACCCCTTGCAAATCAGAAAGACCTGCAAAACGCAAATACCTCGCAATTTGTACAGGAGAAATGTTTTCTTTTTCTGTGTGCTTTAAAATAGATTTGATTGTAAAGCCAATTCGATCTTTCATATGAGTATTTGAGATTAACTTTTGTACATCAGTTTGACCCATCAGTGCAGTTAAAGCTGCTCCTTTACTTCCCATCACATCAGTCTGTAAGTTGCTGATTTCTGATTGCTCTGCTCCAACATTGTTAATCCCCCCTAGTATTCTGCTTTCAACCATTCGTTGATGATACAACCCAGAACCGCTGAACATTCCTGGTATACTTTTTCTTGCAGTTCTTTCTGCGTCAATTGGTTCTTTGATAGTGTTAATCACTGATTTAACCAAATCACTTGCAAGTACAGCAGTAATTAAAGCAGGGATGCCAGCCATTATAAATGGTGACAACTCAGATGTTAAAGAATTTCCTCTATTGCTTCTTCTGATACTATTAACCTCATTTTGGGGGTTACTAACGGTGCCTGACCTTCTCGTTTGGGCCTGATTTTGCCCTTTTTGGCCGCCTTTTATTTTTGATGTTTTGGTGAATTCAGTATTAAACTTCTTTGTTTCTTGGTTGAGCTCCTTCATAGAATTAATTAACTCTTTGACTGATATTGAGGTTTCATTTATTGATGATAAGTCATCTGAAGAAAAACTTAAAGTAGAATCAAAATCCTGCATAAAGTTTTGTAACTGGTCTATAGACTTTAAGGTATTGTAAAACTTCTTTGCTTCTTTATTTAAGCTTTTTATTGATGAGTTCAAGTGGTCAGTATATTCACCAGCATCTAACAAAAATGAACCATTAGCTTCTGTGTCTGATTCTTTTGGCTCAATACTTTTAGCATTTATTTTATTAAGGTGATTGTCATTAACTTTTATATTTAAGGTTATATCTTCCTCTTTGAGTGCTATTATTTTTTTTACTGATTCTGATAAATTGCTTTCATCAACATCGAATGACAATTTGATTTTCTGCTCTAAACCTTCGTGTGCCTTAAGCTCAGATAAAAAGGCGTCAAAATCTTTTTGGAATTTGTTTTCTAGCACCACACTAACTGAGAGCGTTGCTAAATCTCCACTATCCATAATATTCTTCCATTTCCTCAAAAACCTCTTGTTGTAACCCAGCATTTTCTTTGTAATAACCGCTAGGTAAGTCAGTGGTTAATCGATTTATTTGCTCCATCAATTTATCGTTTATTATCTTTGAAAAATGCACCTCAAACAACACAGCAAAGTCAGCAAAACTAATTTTTTGAAGCTCACTTATAGTTATTAATCCTTCTCTCAAAAATATTCTATAATATACAGGAGTACTAATAGAAGGCAAACAATAGGGGAGTTTTTTACTGTTCTTCTCTGATACCCCTTGATATTGTAGCAACCAGAAAACTATTCTTTTATATGAGAAAAAAAAATTGTTTTCACAGTATCCATAATATTTAAATATATTTGATTAACTTCCCTTGGGTCAGAATTCTCTTGTAAATAAAGCATAACATCATGTTTTGACTTAATTAATTTAGTGAAGACTAATTCCAAAGTGTCAAATCGATGATTACTACTTACTTTGCAAGTATTCACAATAGTATCAAACCAGCTCTGCAGAGTGCTTACAGATACATCAGAGTCCCCCAAAAACCCAAGCTTAATATTTCTTATCATGTCAGTAGGAAATTCAGTATATTCGATTAAAGTGAACAATATATTCTCATGCAATTCCCAAATGCTAGGCTCAATAAAAGTACCAATTGTTTGTATATCATTGTTTTCTGTGGTTTTAATTAACTTTCTATTTTTAATATCAAATCTGAGCATTACTTAACTCCCGCATAATAACCACTAAAGATAAAGTTTTGATCACTAATTTGACCATTATTAACTGTTTGTTCGCCAAGGGTCCTAAGTGACATACCTCCATACTTGTCAATCATTCCATTTGGAAATTCAATCTCTATTGTAAAAATTGGTATTAAGTTCCTGTTTTTTAAAATGAATTTATGTAACAACATTAACAATACAAAATCATCTGAATTATACACAACAGAGATATTCAAATCTACTACTGGCCTTTCCACTGAATTGTACTTGATTTGAACGTTCCCATAAGCAGGTTTGGTCATGCTATAGTCAGTATCCATGGTACGCCTATAAGGTTGTACATCACTAACAGTTTCAATAATCATATTGGAAATTTGTACAACAAGGTCTGGATTATTACTATTGGCTAATAATTCAGTTTGGTTGCTTAAATCAAATGTAAATATTGTATTGGTGAATGAGCTATCTATTATATGTTTCATATTTCTCTCCTTACTCAATAATCAATGCATCGAAATTAAAGGTATGTATTTCGCCACTCACAGTATATACAGCTTTGATTTCCAATTGGTTTTTAGCTTTTTGCTCTTCCGTAAAAGACAGCTGTAAATAGTAACCATCACCAACAATAGAGTTGATAATGCCACTATCATTCTTATTAAGAAATTGATATATAGCTGATTTTTGGGATTCTGTTAATTTCTGATTTGTAGCTACTACATTATTTGCAATACCATTATCAAACACCTGATTGGAAAGAGCTAATCTAATTAAGCTCAAAGAAGATGTATTATATGATAATGTATGTACTTTTTGAAGGTTGTCTAGTGTAGTTTGGGTTTGGTATTGTAGCCAGTGGTACCCAACAAAACTACTCACATTAGATAAACCATTAAGGTTTAGTGTTCCCATATATGACTGTTCTGTATAGCTTATTCGCATATAAAACTGACAACCATTGTATACAGCACCATCAAAAGCACTATTGGTAGTAACTAATGGCACAATGCCTGAATACTCCCTACTAGACAAAGAAATAGCACCAGTACTAGTGAAGTCAAAGGTTGCTATGGTCCCAGCTTGGCTCACAACATAGTCTATATCGCCATAATACATTACTATTGGAGATTTGTATTCTAAATATGATTCTGTTTGTATGGCATAACCATGAGTTTCAAGATAAGATGGTAAACAAGTGCTAGACCTACTTTTTGTTAATAGAGTTGGGTCATTACTGTTGAGGGAAATCAGATACTTATTATCTTTATTCCAATTAATTACCTCTACAATTGGGTCAAAATCAGCCAAATACCTAATAGCGTATACTATATTAGCAAAATTGCTATCATAATTTGTAGCCATTGTTAATACATCAGACATACTCATTTTGTTTTGGGATTTAAATATTATGCCAACTCCTTCATTTAGACCCAACACATTAGCTAAATTGCCTGATGCAAAAGAGACTTGGTCAAATATTTCGAACCTATCTGTACTCAGAAAATAGCGATTAAATGTAGTATCAAAACCAACTTTCATGTAATTGTGTTTGCTAATTACGTCTTCTTTTAATATTGGGTTTGCTGTTGTCAAAATAGTGTCAAATTCTTTGGCAGAACTGAAGTCAAGATGATCTAATGTAATACCATGTATTGTCATAGTGCCATCCGTCATAGTTTGTAGAGAGGCCAAGTCAGTAGTAGTAGAACTTGCTTTGTGGGCATCGTCCAACAAAATAACCTCTGCAAAAGAACCAGTTAGCTCTACTGACGTACAATTAACGCCAGCATCGGTAAGATGAAATGAATAGCTTTGAGCATCTGCGTCATCATTATTTGCTACTACAGAAATAGATACTGTGAACTTTTCTTCTGCATTAATATCTGTTTCAAGTTGCGATGCAATCAAATTTAGCTTTTCAAAATTAGTGCTGCCTGCTGGATAAGGAAGCCCTGAAGGGGTAATAGAGATAGTTGTTGTTAAATCAGTATCTTCTGTGCCAACTTCCTTTGCAGTAATGGTAAAGCTTTCCTGGTTTTTTTCTGTTATAGCCACTACATCTGCATCTGCAATCTGTCCACCAACTACTGTTAACGCAGCTTTTGATGTTAGTGTTTCAGAAGAAAGCACAGAAAACCCATCCTTTGTGCTTATAGTTGCTGCACTTTTTGTGCTTAGCTTCAAAATGTCTGTTAATGGTGTTTCTTCCAATTTTGTTAATGCCCCATCCTTTAAACTGAGCCATACCAACAATTGACATGAAAAGTTCTGCCCAGTAGTTAGCGTAAAATGAGGAACTAATTCAGTGATTATAGCATCATTAATTGTGTCCACTACTTCTGTAGTTGTTGTTACTGCTGATAAATTAACATTAATATCACACCTAACAGTGTCAGTCCACTGAGCTTGGAGTACCCCAGATGTAACACCTTGTAAAGTACTGATAGTAGGAGCATTAACACCACCCAAAATCTCAGCTTTTTGGTCTTCTACAGAGTACCTTGTCATCAATAATGATTTTGGTGCTCTTGCCTTATTGGTATGGGCTGTAAAATAATGGTTTGCCAAGGTAGTTGGATGATAGGCAATATCTCCAATTGGGATACCAAAAAAACTTTGTACATCATCAATATTTGAAAATTCTACCACTTCGCCAAGGGGTAAGTATTTGTAATTTATCAACATTAGGCTTCTAGAGTTGTAGCTATCAAGTACAGTTTTCAGTACTGAACTATTGACAGATATTACCTTGTCATAACTTACCCTTGTTTGATTTAAAATTGTCATAATGCTTTTGTGTCTCCTTCAATAGTGTTGATTTCTTGATATTGATATTCTCTCCATCGCGTAATATTAATAGTTACAATCACAACGTTTTGACTCATGAATTGCTTAGAATAGATGATATCTCTTTTGTTTAAATATCTGTTATATATAATTATAATTGGTGCATTCTTCTCTCTGAAATATGCATTAATAAACCCTGCTTGCACATCAAAAATAAAGTTCTCTGCATGTAATCTAGAAGAATCCTTACTGTTATTAGAGCCGTAGAAAGTAATAAATACTTGTGCTTTATTATAAGAAGATAAATATTTGGCATTATCGTCATATTCTGTTTTGCTTCCATACTGTCCTCGTACCTGCGAGTTTTCATACAACGTGCAGAATTCATCTTCCTGTGGAACTTTAATATCAAGATTATACGCATCAATAATTGGATATTTGTAAGGTAATTCATACTCTATATAATCACCTAAATACTTGAAATAGTTAATACTATTCATCTTTGATGTCCAAATCAGGTGCTTGTGTTTTGATGATATGAGCTATATAATAACCAGTAGCACAATTCCAGTTTAATTGATAGATTTGATAAAAAATGTTTTGGTATAAAATATAATCCCCCACAAACCCAACACTTGGTATATGTATCACTTCATTTGTTAATAGATATACTTTCTGCACCTGTTGGCTTGTTATTACACCATCAGCAGTATCAAAACTGATGTTTTTAGTCTCACTATTAGTAAGGTACATAAAGAAGCACTTGATATTACTTACACTTTTCCATATAGCAGTTCTTTCTCTGTCTTCTGACACACCAGTTTGCAAAAGCAAATTAACAAATACAGGTGGCACTAAAGATGCCATAGCTCCTGATACTTCAAAAAGTGTATTCATTTTTATGCTCAACCTGATTTAAAAGCCAACCAGTATCTATCAAAACATCGTTATGGCCCTTGATGGCAATAGTATAAGGAGAATTGGGCAAATAATGATGAGCCCCAAACTCTTCCTTAATATTGTCCTGTAAGGCTTTGCCCATTGTATCTAAATTATATTTATTGAAAGAAAAATTTTTAAAATACATACGTAAAACAATATAATATGTATTTAATTTTAAGAATTGCTGAAAGGCATTTAATAAGAACGGCCTTGCTGGGATTCTGATTCTATCACCAATAGGAATACCTTTTGCCTTTGCCCTTTGCTTATATTCGGGAGATACAGCATATATACCGCCGAATTCTAACTTATATGCAATAGTAGCTGCTTTAGCATTGAAAAAACCAGCACTAACCTTAATCTTAGTAGGTAAGTCTCTGATTTTATTAATAAGATGCGAATTTGCCCATAGCATGTAGAGCCTGCTCCTTTGCAAATTCTTGGTATTTAGAATAAAAAAGTTGACCATAGACAGTTGTATTAAAATGGATGGGAGCATTATTCCCACTCCTAGCATTGTATGACGCACTGATATCACCAGTTGTCATTCCATCCATACTTCCTGTTAATTTTGCTGTTTCTTTTCCCCCAGAAGTCTTAACGACAAAATGAGCCACACACAACCCGACATAATAATATCTAGCATCATCATGTGAATACCTGTAGTACCCATTTTGCCAATAATCCTTCGTAAAATGAAATATAGCTTTAACTTGTTCCTCATTGCCCGCTAAATCATTGAAAGACTTGGTAAAAGCTTCAAAAAAAGCACCAAAATCGACATTCATATTATCATGATTGAGTCTAATGTGTTACAGATCATAGATCCAAATTGTTTGTAATATTCAGTCCTTGCTTGGTCTTGCTTTTCCTGAATATTGGGATCATCTTGCGCAACAAAAGAGATAACGCCTCTTGCTACCAAATCTATTACATTGGGCTCAGACTTCAGCAAAAACTTTTTCTCTGGATCAGTAACAATGCAATTAAGTACAGATGATATTGTAATTGTGTCTTTAGAAATCTCCTGATAAGCAGATGTGTCAAACGTATAACTAAAATTATTGTTGGAAAAAAAAATATATTGTTTCATGTAAACAATCCTTTAAATATTGCCAGTTGGGAATGGAATTGTATTACCTGCAGGGAGTCCAAAGTATGTAAAGTTTAGCTCTGGATATCTTGCAAAACACCCACCTGTAGAAGTGATATACTCTTGGTTGTGTACCTTTCCATATTGGTTATAAGGTGCAAAACTATCAAGCATAACAGTATAATAGTTAATATTGTTAACTATTGCATTTTTTGTATTGGCACAAATAGTCAAATAATTGCTAGTCTTGTTTGTAGCAACATCCAAAATGGGATTGAATTGGATAGAGATATTTGCCCTTGCTTCTAGGTATTCCCTAATACTGCGATTTTGGTATGCATACAGTGGTTGTTCAAGAGTATTTGAGTAACTGGTTGGGAATGTTACTACTACTTTTCCAATGTCAGGACTGAAAAGCCCTCCAGTTTTTGTTACAATAGTGCTAAGTGCATCAAAGACTTTTTTGGCAATATCTAATGTTGTTTTCAGCTCTCCTATTGCCTCCATTGTACCTTGTTGCTGTAATAGTCCGCTAACTGGAGGCACGTCCTGCATAAATTCACTGCCAAAAATGAATATAAATTCCCTATATAAGCTCATCATTTGTATAGTATTTGAAATCATCATTTGGAGGGCCGATATCCCAATTGAGTCATATTTTTGGCTCTCCCTCATACCAATTGATATATGAGAAGATATGTAGGTAAACTTCTGAGTTCTGAAGTTAACTTTTGGTGTGGTTGCTTTTGAAACATCTCTATCATTATATAGGGATATCGCACCTCTGATATTTTCTACTGGGACTGCTACAGTATCATCCTTAAAAGATCCAACTTGTTGTACAAGAGCATTATTAATAGTAAAGCCACTTGCAATCATTGGCGTAATCATATCCTTCGACACAACGCTAAAGAACTGAGCTGGAAGAAAACTACCCCCACTTTCTAGCCCATCAGCTACTATTGTTCCATCATGTAAATCTTGTTTAACTTGACTGATATAATTATAAAACGACCCAGATTCCAAATACTGAATCCCAGTCAGCTTCGCATTATCGATTTTGTGTCGTTCGCCTGTTTTTGGGTCTACTTCAAAACTAATTTGGCCGTGTAGTTTACTAGTCGTCATATTAATTACCCTTCACAATAATTCTTTTGGTGATGTATATCATGCTGTTAACAGCTGGCATGCCTGGTGTTGGGTAGGTTACTGCATTTGGAACCCCACAGTAATACCAGCCAGTGGCCATGAAATCAGTACCAGGTGCTGTGCCTGGGTCAGCTAATACAATTGAGCCATCAGCATGACTCGCTAAAACAATGTCACCAAAAGCCGCCGCAGTTTTTCCCTCAAAATAAGCACCCAAAGTAACTGCTACTTCTCCGCTACCTGATACCATTACTGCCAATTGATCAGGGTATTGCAAAGTCGCATCTGTCTGATTTACAGGGAAGTTATTGAGCCCACGACTAATAATACTTTTTGTGGTCACAACACCAACAGCGTAAGGGTCCTTAATATCAGCTGCTTTGCCTGACACCATTACTGTTTTGTGTGAGTTGTCTGGTGCTTCTGGTGTTCCTGCTGTTACTGGTATGCTATTGCCATAGACAAAATGACCAAACATTGCTGTACTACCATTTTTCACCATATAGGTACGAACAATATTATCTAAATTCTCTGAAACTATATCGCCAGGATCATAACTGTAAGAAAAAGGGCTGACTTTGAACATGCTTGAATTCATTTTTTAATCTCCAAAGATAAAATTATATTTTGAGTTATCTGTATTTTTTTGGCTACGTGTTTCCTTTGGCAAATTATTTAGAATACTTTCCCAACGAGAATATAATGTATCGATATTCTCTTTCAAACCAAGCTTTTGTGCAAATAATACTGATTGTTCTGCTGGCTCCACTCCATCTTGTACTTGTGGCACCACATGACCATATACTTTTGGGGCAATATACTTCGCGAATAAGCCCTCTAATTTTTCGAGGTCCCCAAGTCTGTTAAGCTGTGCCTCATGTTTCTTAGCATTGTCTTTTAGTTCAGTATTTTCAGTGCCCAAAGATTTAGTTAATTCAGTAGCCTCTTTTAGCTCAGTTTCTAGTGTTTTGATTTTGGCCTGTCTTTTCTCTTCTTGCAGATTATCGTATTTCTCCCTCAATTGTTGTAACTCTTTGGAAAGACTATCTACAGCATTTCCATCTTCTAATACAGTATTGCCATCTGTTACCATTGTTCTCCCCCTTACAGTTTTCATGATTGCGATGTGATCAGCTTTAAAGACGTCTATCGACATCTTATCTTCCTGATATTTATAATCTTTCCAACCAATAGATAGTTTCTTTTTAGAGAGTATATGATGTTTTGAAATTAGATCATTGCCTTGTATATGCAAATCTACCAGAACTCTATCATGGTTGATTAAGGAATTATTTGGCTCATTTGGGTCGATTTCCCCAGCTTTTAATTTGCGTGGGTTTTTTGCTTTGCCTATTAATCTTGCCTGTGGCTGATGAGAGTCGTAGAGCACATTTACGCCCTCTAATGACTTAATAGCATCGTCAGATGGCATTTCTCTTTTTATGCCATATTGCTTATTATCTTGGTATTTTTTCTTTAACCCACTGTGTTTCCAAGATTTAATATTATTGCCACTATAATAATGGACACAAGGACTGAAAGCAGTACATGATGGTATTATTAATGTTTTTTTGCCTCTAGCCATCAAAAAACCCCGAGAGAATAAGCACATTTACATCCGTAAAGTTCCCCTGGATATATGTACTCTCCATTAATTAAGCAACCTTTTTCAATATAAAATTTTTTGCCATTTGCATTCCTGTGGTTAATTCTGGGATGTTCTCTGAAGCGATTAGTATAATCCCAAAAAGCACCCCTAATACCTAGATATAACATTAACATATACAATGCTTTATTGAAAAATCTATTTGAATTATTGTAGGCAAAACAGTATGTTTTTAATGTTGTGTAAGAGCTAATAATGTGTTCTTGAGTGCTATTGCTATTGGCAGTAATATTAAACTGATAGTGCACAGCAAAAAGATTAATCCAAAATATTTGTTCTGTTAAAGTTTTTTCTTTAAATCTAGTGGTATATTCTTTAGTCAAATCCCGAAAAGAGTCAATATAAAGATTAATTATATCTAAGATGTAAAACGGCAATAAATTAAATTCTTTGGTTTTATAGGCATGATGTAGAGCCTTTAACAGCATACTATAATATACAATATCTTTCTGGGCCTGCTTAAAGGTTTGTTGCTCTAATGCATCTATTAACCAAAGTACAAACAGTAATTTATACTCATCATCATGCTTTAGGTGTTTTAAAGTGTTCAAATTTTTTTTCGAAATTCTTAATGCCTGTTTCGCTTTCAAGACTTACTTCCTCCGCTGGTAATTCTCCAGACAAATCAATATTTAATGACGAGTGTTTGTTTACATAAGTTCTGATTTCTTCTTTGCTTGCAATCCCTGAATATTGTAATTCTGTTAATGCTGAGATTTCTTGGTGCATTGCGTCCGCTTTTTCCTTTGTCATAACATCTCTGCCCCAAGCAATCTGACAATCAGCGGGCAATTCCAATCCCTTATTTTTCGCTAAAATGAAAAATATTCTTTTAATGAAGGGCATGAATTTCCTTTGGTAGTTGTCTAGCGTATCTCTCCAATTGTTAGTGCCAGTGTCATCATTAGAAGTGAATCCGCTTTCAGTTTGGCCGAACAACCTCGACATAGTACATTGTGCATAAATCAATAAAGTCTTTTTCAGTTCATTATAAGCTGTGATTAAATAGTCTAAATTTGGCAGATTAATTCCTTTAATTTCTTCATTTACTCCAATAGGTAAAAAACTATTATTATTAATGTTGCGTGATGCAATCTCTATTTTATTATCACCTGCTATAGTTCTATAAATAACCAAATTAGCTCTAAGCCCCAACTTCGCCAAATCGTTTTGTAGCGTATCTAACTGTTTCACAATGTGTATTAACCTATGTATGATAGAAATACCATAATAAAAATAGGTTGGGGAGATTATTGCTGGTGCTGGATTTGTTACAACATGTATTAGATGAGAGTGATGATAAATTGCTGTATTTACTCCGCTTTCAGCGATATTAAGAAAGCTGTAAGAGATTAACCACTCTTCTGGGATGTAGCGGTCAATTAAAGTGTCATAGTACATTATGCCACTACTTGGAGTTGCATAGATGGGCTCTACTACCTCTAACCTGTCTAAAAACCCAATCCATTGGGGGCTATTCCAATCGATATCTTGGGTAGTATCCAGCTCCCCTAGTCTCTTAATAACTATTTTGCATCCACCAAACAGAAGATCATTTTTAACGCAAGAGGTTATAAGAGCATCGCACTTAAACTTTTGCCATTCTTGGTTCAGAATGTCTGCTGTTTTCTCATCTTCTTTTGATTGTAGTACTGGAAAAGTACTAGTAATATCATGTAGATAGACATTAATAATAGTATCAACAATTGGATGCGTACTGAAAAAAGCTAACTCAGCAAATGCAGTAAAGTTAATACTAGGGTAATGTTCTGGAACAATACCATCATTAATATAATTATTTCTATTATATTGTGATTGGATCCGTTTTGCTAAAAGGTAGATTTCTCTATTCGTTGTATTTTCTGGAAATAATTCCTTAAGCTTCTGATTCAGAAAAATATTTTCTGGTGTTGGCTGATATACCTTTTTTGGCTCTACTTTTATCTCTATTTTCGGCCCTTTTTTTGAAAAAAAATCAAATAAACTCATAAATATTCCTCAAAAATCATAATGGAACAATTTTTTATAAATTAGTCCCCCACTACTGCAAGGTACTGAGAAACACATCATTAGACTATCGGCAAGGTCAGGACTGACTGTGGTTTTGACATCTCTTGCCCCTCTTTTTTCTATACAGAGTTTTCCTGAAGGCGTGTCGTACCAAACAATTTGGCGTAGTTGTAAGCTCAACTTTGCTCTTAGTTCTAAAGAAATGTTTTTGCTAATTAATATATGGGGTTCATCAAATGAACCTCGATAAGTATTGATGAACATATTAGCTAATTTGAACCAATATTGAGCTTTAATATTCTCAAAGTTTTTAGAAACTTTCGCCGAGTGGATATTGTCGAGTTCGGCTTGGGCTGCTTCATTGGCAATGAAGTTGGTAAATTCTACATCAAAATTAATTCCCATTCTAGATCTGTCTTTAATCAGTGTTGTAATAGCATAACCCATGCCAGTGCCATCAAATATTAATTTTTTACAGTTGAAAACCTTTAATATATTCAGTACCTTATCAAAACTATCATTAATATCAATTAACGTGCCAGACCATTCTTCAATGTGGATTAAGGTGCTGCCCATTCTTATTGCGAGTGCACATAGGTCTGTACCTTTGTCTGCAACATCAAAAGCACCTACAATCTCAGTAGATTGTTTTATAATATCAGTAAATGCTGAATTAATAGCCTGAATATTAATGATTTCGTTGGTAAGTTCCTGATTTCTAATGCCAAGTATTTCAATTTGAAATAAACTTTGTAGTGCTCCATACTCTAACCTTTTTGTTTCTAGTCGTTCTTCTGTCATTCTAGGGTCATCGAATGCTGTTATTTTAAACACATCTATATTGTTGGCAACTGCATAATCTAAGTTGTCAGTATATGCATTATCGTTGTGGGGCAAAGTGCTACATTGGATTAGGCAGGAGCAACTTTCAGTCAAAGCCGCGATCAATTTTGGGTAATTGTTATTAAAGGCGGCCTCATCTAGAAATACTACTGTATGCCTTTTGGACCTACCTGCTTCTTTACCAAACTCTCCTGTAAATGAGCTACCGGTAGCAGGAATAAAAATATAACGTTTTTTAATATCCTTCATTACCGAATAATCACCACGAAACTCAATAGGTAAGTGTTCAATGAAAAATTTAATTTTAGGAAATAAAGTAGACACATCGCCAACAACTTCTAGGGAATCTTCATTCATGGTCACTAATGCAAAACTTTGGTATTTCCTGAAAATAGCAAGCGTACAAAACACAGCAATAATGACCCATGTTGCTCCAACTGACCTGACCTTATCTATAAATAATGGTTTCTTGTGGTCTATGCATTCTACTACTTTTCTGACTAACTCTCTTTGCCTTTGATAGAGGATGAAAGGTAGCACCCTATCGGTATTGAAAATAAATCTAGGATCGTCGGTAAACCCCCAATGAACAATAAACTCAACAATATGTGTAGAGTAATATTGCTTCATCATGGCAAAAGAGAGATTAGGAACACCAGACAAACTGTCTAATTTTCGCATAAAGGTAATAAATCTAACTCTTTCTTTAATGATAATTTTTCTATCTATACCTTCTTTAAAATCAGTATGTTGAAAGATATCATGTAGAGCATTCGTGAGTTTGTCTTTGTATATTGCCAAGATTTCCTTTGAGACAGTTGCCAATATTAAAGCTCCATAACTTGTTCTATTCCCTGAGAGTTTTGTGCATACATTTTACTATAGTAAGCTAGAATCTTCTTATTTCGCAAAAAAGATTTGATAAGTTGTTGATTTGACATTTTAAATATTTGATTTGTGTAGGGATGCAGCAAGCTGATTAGAATTGTATAGCAATTTGGTATAACATCAGTATTTAATTGTTTTTGCAAACAAAATACATCAAAAGCCAGTTGGTTGTAGTAAAAAAAGGCTTTAATATTGTTTTGAAAAGCACTCTTAGATATTCCTTTGTTTGTAGTCTTAATATCAACTAGGAATGGACCATTGTTTGTATTACCATAATAGTCAACTCTAGTAATTAAGCGAAGGTCTTTACACATAATATCAATATGTAAATCAGTGTATTCCACAAAGGACATCAATTGTTGGTAGAGAGTGCTAGACTGCAAAGAATTTTTAATATCGATGATTTTATTAAGAAAATTGTCTGTAATATAAATTTTTTTTTGAGCATATGCTTTGTCGACAGTGTAATATTGACCAAAAGTCTTTTCCTGCAACAAAAAATCATGTAAAGCAACATTTTCCTTATCTTGTCTTTTGTCTAGAGAAAAGTTGTTGTGATGTACTTTTTGGTGAGCAAAATTAAAGTTATTTCTTAAAACATCGCAAAAAAACTCTTTTCTAATACAGCCAGTTAGTTGGTGATATTCTAATCTACTTGGCACTACAAAGTGTAACCATTAATAATAAATTCAAACAGATCATTGTCAGAGATAGTAGCCTCTGGAGTAGAATTCTTAACAATATTATTGATATTCATCGCATCAATAAGCATTTTTTCATGTATTACACTAGCATTAACATATTGAGAGAGCACTTTTGTTGCCTTCTCTATGTCTAGATAGGGTATTTCTTTTTTCAGTCGTTCTCCATGAGAAACTAACAATTCTATATTATTCTGATGGATTTTAACTGTGTTTTTTGCTGATTCTTGGGCAATGTTTTCAGTCGCTTCTTGCTTGGTTGAGTCAGTATTAGTTTCTTCCAATAAGGGGACATCTTGACTAGTCATGTTATTTAAGTGATGTAATTTTGACTTTGCCATTTGCCCTCCTTAACTATCTGATTTAATGTACTTTAACAATAATTCATTAGTACTTTGTTTAATCTCTAATAAATGGGTTACTATTTCTTCTTCTAGTTCCTTAATCCTATATTTTCTATTATAGTTCTTTAACAAAGTATTGATATTATTCTTCAATACAAGCAGATTTTTGATTGTATCTATGGCAACTGTCTCATTCTCCATATTAGCTCCTATGTTGTAATAGTTATTGTGCTTCCACCCCTAAGCAATATTTTAAGATTGAGGTGAAACACACTCCCTTTTGTTATACCTGTTAGCTCCACTATCTTACTCAGCTGGTAGTTGTGTTCCACAATATTGTTATTTAGAGCAAAAAGCTTGTTTTCTAAGTCGTTTTTAAATAGTCTAAACAAATTATTATTTAAAAAGTTGTACATAATGCCAAGGTCAACATCAATCATACTGTCTCTAACATTTAGTAACAGCAGATGCTTAACCATAGACGCAACAGCATCCGCCCCAGAGAAAATAGCAAAGCCATGTTTCTGTAATATGAGTTCATTATCGTCATCAGTTTGTATACCATATAACATAACTTTGTTCTTAAAAGTATTATTCATAATTTGTTCCCTGAAATGCCTGTTACTGGTCCTGAAGATGTAGTTAGAGCCCCAGCTAAGTGTTTGTGTGCATTATAATTTTCGCCATTAATACTAAGAGTCCCATTAATACTAACATTACTAGCCTTAATAGATATGTCATTAGTGCTTTCCAATGTAACACTTTTGTTAGTTTTAATGTTTAGATTATGCCCATCATTAACAATATAAGTATCGGTTGTTTGTGTTGTAAATATACCACTAATAATAATACCATCAGCAAAATCAAACCTTCTTGCAGTATTAGGTATGCTGTTATTTAGCCTAGTGTCAGCTATGTGAGAAAATACATTATCATTATCATCTTGCAAAAACCCAACAACAACCTTATCACCAACTACAAAACCTCCAAGGTCCACTTTAATCTTATTGTGCATAAGGGGAAAATAAGGCACATCATATAATATGATTTCCTTTTGCACTTTATCATCAATATTTATAGGTTTGTTAATTAGGTGTACCTTGCACAAGTAGTAGTTGGTATGTTTTTTACAGTCTAGTATCTGACCAATAGCCAAAGTATTAATCTTATTAATTTCATTTTGTATCTTATGATAATCTGTAAAAATATCTTCCATTAATTATCTAACCTTTAGATATAGATGTATTTGATGCCTACATTTATAATACAAACCATAATTGATTAATACTTCCCTACTAAAAGAATGGATATTACCCTGATGTAGTATTAATGGTGGGCACTCTGTTAGTACGGACCTACTAGCATAGATAAATGGACTACAAGAGCATGTTAATACTGCTATTATTAATGCTAAGATTTTACTTTTCATCATTATTTTTTTTAATGAAGTTGTTAATTTCTTTAATGTCTTCTTGTGTGAACTCATTATCTTTAATTATTTCCTTATTAGTTATATTAGATAAACTTTCTTCTACTTCTCTATCATGCTTGATTATATCTTTCAAATGAAGTATATTAGCATTATTTTGTTTCTTTAGCAAATCGGTCTGATACTGATAATAGATAAAACCAGAAAGGAGGCAAACAAATAAGCCCCCTATAATAGACACACATATAACTATATACTTCATTTCCCTTTTTTTCTATCTACAAATAATATTACCATAGATGTAGATGCCCAAGTAACTATCATGTCAGAATTAAAAGCTTTATCAAGGAGAAACTTAACTTTACTAATAATGTAAGTAGGATCCTTCACCCCAACTATTATCAATAATATAACAATCACAATAAATGATATTACCTTTTTATCTAAATTAATCAACGTGGATGCCTCTTTAAATAATAACCTTTAATCAACAAAACACTATATACAGTAACAATAATATTAATTAGGAGATTAATACTAAGTGGAATATAGAGAGTAGTTTTAAAGAATTGAACAATAGTCTCAATATCTAAAAATACACAATTAACCAAATTGAAAACTATTATAAATCTGTGGATTTGTTCAGGGATCCTGTAGTTTTCATATATGTAACAATAGATACTAACAACAGATAAGCCATTAAAAAAATCAAATATTAAATGATTATCAAAAATAGCTCCATACTTCCCAGAAAAGTAGATGATAGATGGTCGCCCAATGAAATACCAGAAGATAATGCTGAAACTGAAATACTTGAATATGGCTTTTTTCCTCATATCATGCCTACTTTTCACATTTTTCATAAACATAGCTTATACCCCAAAACATTAATGCTATCTTTAATTATATGTTTTCAAATGAGATTTAAGCAAACTATTATCTATTTCTTCTGTGTGCATTAGATATTGGTGGTAATAGTTATATTAGCTATATTGGCATTATTAGGGCATAAAGGTGTAATTATGTGTATGGGTACTATAATTAGTGATATGATGCTATATTTAGTTATTATGGGTTATTGTTGTGGTTATGGGGATAAGGGTATGAGGGGATTTTGGAAAATTTTTAAAAAAAAAGTTTTGATCTGTGCCACTACCCTTAAAAAAAAATACCTTTTTCGAGGTGTTATTACTTTAGTTGATATTTATATGCTAAACTATTGTTATTTGGCGTTAATTACTTGACATTTAAGGGGAATCATAGTATAATAGTTCAAGAGTTGAATATTGATGCTTAGCATCTTTATGGAGAGCACACGAGTGCATGTTAGAGACAATCTGAAAGGTAAATAATCATGATTAATGTGATATTAATGGTGAGTGATGTTTGTAGTTATTATTTGAAAAAGGGTGTATTATACGTAAAGTATCAATTATTGGCAATCGAGTTGCTGAGAGCAAAGAGAAAACATCATATGCTTGGAGTACTGAAAGATGAAAGTAGGAAGTACAGTGTAGCAAGACATCAAGTAAATGTCGAAATTAAGAAGATGGGCTAAGAGATAATTAGTCAACATAACACCCCTTATGTTGCGTTTTTAAAGGAGAAAAAATGGATAAAATGAAAGTGCAAGAGCAAGAATTAAGAAAGCTAGCAAACTTTGTGAATGACAACTTTGTCTCAAGCAATACTAAATTAGCATATAAGTATGATTTAAAAGTATTTACTGATTATTGCAAGGCGAATAATGTAAGTAGTCTATCTGAAGTTAATATGCTAGTGGTGATGAAGTACTTTATCGAAAGCAAGGCTAACAAGTCATATTCTACACTACGACGTTATACTGCAGCTTTTCTGACTGTGCCTCACCTAAAGCAGTTTGTAACAACAGACGAGTTTGGGAAATTGATGAAATCGATAGAAAATGAGGCAGATTTAACTGTCAAGAATTCGACTCCAATGAAGCATATAGATGTGATCAGGAAGGTACTACAGTTAAAAAGTCTAAAGTATCAGTTTTTGTTTATAGTTATGTTTAAAGGAGCATTCAGGATATCTGAGATGCTGAATCTGAAGGTAGATGATATTAGTGTGGAAGAGCAAGGATTGCAGATAACCATCAGGAAATCTAAGACCAGCAACAAACCAGCAAAAATTGGGCTCAGAACTATGGAAATAGATGTAATTGGAATATGGTTGGAATATAAGGAGACTTTGCAAGATGAGCGAGTATTTCCGATGTGCAGAAGTGCAGTTCATCGATACATCAAAAACCATCTAGGGGAAGAATACTCAAGCCATTCTTTCAGGAGTGGACACGTAACGCGCTCATTGCAAAAGAAAGTACCAATAGAGATAATCCAGAAGACAACAAGGCACAGAGATGTGAATGTATTGCTGTCTCATTATTATGTGCCAGGTTCATCTTTTGAGAATAGTACTGACATTATCTAGAAAGGTACTTCGTCTGAAAATACTGGCTCTGGCTGACCTGTCTTCGCACTCTCGTATTGGTGGGGATGGAGTTCAGCTGGAGAGTCATGGTAGTACTCAACCTGTTCGATGTAACGCTGAGGGTCAGGCTCAGCAAGGTCCAATTTTTCTCCATCTTGGACAAACTGAATCAATCTAACAGTAGAGTTAACCCGCTTCCCATACTGATTGTTTTGGATCCAAATATCGATTACGGCAGTAACAATGCACCCAGAATAGAAAATGCTTTTGTCAACAATAGGCTCTTTCTGACGATCGATGAGAAGAATTTCATTACGATTGGAAGAACGCACAAGAAGTTGATTTTGATAAAAATCGTCTTCGAAATCAGAGCCATGTTTAACGCAGTATTTATCTTTGGGTATCTTCAGACCAGACTTGCCTATTTCTTGAGCAATTTCCTTCCGAAGAGCCACAATAACATCTTTGTGCTGAGTCTCATCAAGCAAAAAGGAAGCCTGATACTTGTCTGTGGATATGCCACTGAAAGTGGCTTTATTAACTAAAGATGGGTATAACAGTCTAACTTCTTTCAAGACAACGCTCATAGCACAATACTCCTTAAGTTACAGATATTAAAGCATAACAAAAAGGAAGTAAAAAAGTCAAACACTTTCCTAACTATCCTAACTTTCCCAACTTTTCCATACTACTCTTATTATGTGTATAGTATATTAATCATTACATTATATAGGTCCTAGTATAGAAAACATAGGATAGTTGAGATAGTTGGGATAGCTCTGCTATCCATCTGGCATCAAAATCCAAAGACAGCAGAGGGGGTTCTGCATGTGACTGCTCCAACACTGGCCCTTAAAAGATGGGTAGGAAGATAGGTAGGTTTTTTCTGGGTTAACAATCACCAGTAGAACTACATCTTTTCGGAAAGGGGTTGGTATTGCTAGGATTCCTGACCTTAATAGGGAATATTTGTGGTTTAAGGTAATTATTACCTGTACGTTAGGGTTTGTGGTTTTTTTCTTGCATCTGTGGATAACTCTGGCTATTTTCGACAAATCGCCCCCCACTGACAGCATATTTGTGGTTTAGGGGGGGAATGGTTCTATAAGACACCCACAGTGAATAGCCAACCTCCATCTGGTCCCCTGACGGAATATATTACAAGAAGCCAATATTAGTATTATGCCCGCCGGCCCTTCGGCCAGGTGGACGCATTACCTTTGGTGGGGCAGGGCAAATGCCCTGACCCTATGGTGCTATATATCTAATATATCTAATATATCTATATATTACAGATGGTTATATACTTAATAACATAGTTATGCACAGAAACTGTTGATAAGTCTGAAATAGAGTGTAACTACAAATTGTTAGCCTGGATAGTGTCTGTTACCCCACAAAGATTATTGCTTTCATTGTCCTCCTACCCAACCAATCCCCCCTCAGAACAGATGTAGTTCTACTGATGCTTGTTAGCCCAGCCAACCCACCTCATCTGCCTCTCTAATTTTTTTGGCTTTTTATCAAAAAACAGCAAGAATACCCCCACTTCTATAAGTGGGGGATGAATTGCGTAACACACATATAAAATAAGATGGTATAATGTTGGGTATGAATAAGATAGAAAAAGAGAGGAAAGGATACAAATTCTCTCTAATAATCCCAAATAAAGAAATAGATGAGCAACTATCACAGTATGTTGGTTGTTGTCGTTTTGTCTACAATAAAGCTTTAGATGTAGTAAAAGCAGATGATGATAAAGCAATAAAAGCAAAGGAAGAAGGAAAAGATTATACTAGAGAGTATAAGTTTAATCCTGGTTATCAACTGTCAAAATTATTGCCGGAATGGAAAAAAGAAAAGCATTTCTTAAAAGATGCTTATTCTGAAGCCTTGCAAAATTCAATATTGTATTTAGGTAAAGCAGTAGCAAATGGTAAAGGTAAGGATAGAATACAAAAGTATCCTGTACATAAGAAAAGAGGGATATATGATAGCTTTAGCTACAATAATGTTGAACCTCTTAGAAAGGCAATGGAAGGAGTAAAAAGCAGTAGAGTGTGGATACCAAAAATAGGTTGGTTAAGTTATAAGCAACATAGAGAGTTAGTAGGGACTATAAAGAACATCACAATAAGTAGACAATGTGGCAAATGGTATGTATCTCTACAAACAGAAAAAGATTGTAGCTATGAAGAAATAAAGAACACTGATATATTAGCTATAGATAGAGGTGTAAAGAATGTAGTAGCTTGTAATAGAGATATTGAGTTTGAATTTGAAAATAAGATAATATCAGGCAAACAAATAAATAGTATAAATGCTAGTGAACGCTATGAGAATAAGCTAAAGAAAGCTCAACAAAAATTAGCAAAAAAAGAGAAGTATAGCAATAATTGGAAAAAGTGTAAACAAAAGATAGCTAAAATACATCATAAAATAGCTAATAGAAGAAAAGACTTCATCCATAAGCTAAGTAGAGGGATAGTAAATGAATATGCTTATGTAAAGATAGAAGACCTCAAAGTAAATAATATGACAAAATCAGCAAAGGGTACAGTAGAGAACCCAGGTAAGGGTGTCAAAGCAAAATCAAGATTAAATAAGAATATACTAGAGCAAGGATGGGGTAAGTTAAAAGAATTTTTAGATTATAAATTAAAGTGTAAATATAATACAGAATTAGGGTTAGTAGACCCAAGGTATACATCGCAACAATGTAGTAAATGTGGCTACATAGATAAGGAAAATCGCAATAACCAAGCAGATTTTGTATGTAAAAAATGTGGCTATACTGAAAATGCAGATATAAATGCAAGTCACAATATAGCAAATAGAAGTACCCTCGGAGCGAGGGGAATACTGCTTGAATAAGTAGTTAGCCTAGTAATTATATAATGTTGTAATTCTAGGAAAAAAGCCCCCACTTCAACCGTAGGTAAGTGGGGGTAGTTCACGCTGATTCTTCTATCTGAATATTAGAATATTTATTAACTATGCTGCTAGTTAACTTGTCCATAAAATCTTTTCTTCTATTTGCTATTTTTAGCTCTATTTTCTGTATCTTCTGCTGTGTTTTTTTCCAATTACTGCTGTACTTCTCTTGCTTTGCTAGTTTTTGTTGAGCTTTCTTTAGCTTGTATTGGTCCTGTTCGCTAATAATGTTAATATCATGTATTTTTTTACCTGATATTATCTTGTTTTCAAATTCAAATTCAACACAGTGGCTCAACAATATTTCATTATTTTCGCCTTGCCTGATAGTAAATACCTCTTTGTTCTTCACTTCTCTCTTCATTTTTTTTCTCCTGATGTGGGTTAGTCCATGTATAGATTATCAAATCTAACGCATTTTGGTGTAAACTTTAACTCAAATATTCCTGTAGCACCATTACGGTTCTTAGCTACTATAACCTCTGTTACACCTCTGCTAATATCATTGTCTCTGTTATAATATTCATCTCTATACAACAGTAAGATTAAATCTGCATCTTGCTCTAAAGCTCCAGACTCTCTCAAATCTGCCATTGTTGGTTTCTTATCCTGCCTATTTTCTACCTCCCTATTTAACTGTGATAACAACAAAATTGGTATATCTAACTCTAGTGCTAACGCTTTTAAAGAGCGTGACACTTCCCCTAAATCTTGTGCCCTATTGCTATATCCCTTAGAATTACGGGGAATATTCAGAATCTGCACATAATCAATTACAATCAAACTTAAACTAGGTAGTTGAGATTTTAAACGTCTAGCATATGACCTTATATCTAAACTAGTAACATTGGTATCTTGTGAAACATATATTTTTGATTTCCGTAATGATTCAATAGCATGGTACACATCATCTGTTTCTGCATCATTAAGATTATTATTTTTTATATTTCTGTGGTTTACTTTAGAAAATGAGCTGACTAATCTATACGTCAACTGTACTGCTGTCATTTCCAAAGAGAAAATAGCAACAGGATTATTGTGTGATACAGCAATATTTTCAGCAATATTCATTGCTAATGATGTCTTCCCCATTGAAGGCCTACCAGCTAAAATAATCAACTCACCTTTTTGTAAGCCAGAGGTAAATTTATCTAATTCAACAAAATTGGTTTTTACCCCAGTCCCAGAATTAGGGTCAGTGGATACTATCTGTTCTAGTACTTGGTCTAATATATCATTAACATGGTTAAATTGCTGTTTCTCTGCATTTGAATCCTTGATTTGAAATATTTCATGCTCTACTTTGTCTAATATATCTTCTGCTCCTAATTCTTTTGGGTGATAACACATATCAGCCATCTTGGTACTAAGTTTAATCAACTCTCTTCTAATATAACACTCTCTAATAATATCTGCATAACTAAAGATATTGGCAGCATTTGGTACTAAAGAAACTAAATCATTTATATAATTATTGCCTCCAATATATTCTAATTTGTCTTCTTTAGTCAGAATTGCTGATAATGTTATTGCATCAATATTTTTGTAGGTCCTAAATAATTGTCCCATGTAGTAAAAAATGGTTTGATGCTCTTTGTAATAAAAACTATTTTGAAATATTAACCCTGAAATGTCTGTATACTTATCCTCGTCCAATAACACACAAGATAACAACATTCTCTCTGCTGATTGTGAATGAGGTGGTGTTTTAATGTCTAGTTCCATCGTATACTCTCCTGTTTAATATTTGTAGCAGTGTTTGGTACCAATTGCACAAAATACTTGCTATTTTCTTTGCTGAAATGCAAATGGTTAATACATATATTAATACCCTTTACATGGTCAAATTTGGCCCATATAGGCTCTTCAAATTTAGGAATGTATATTGCACCATCTTTAATAGAAACACTAAAATTTTGGTGAATGCTGAACACTAAAGGCGAATTCTTGCTCGCTAAGCTACTATAGTCTGAATTGGGGAGATTATTAATAGCACTGACAGCTCTTATCTTTGCCCCCTTAATACATTCCTGCGATACATGTTTGTGGGATTCCCATGCTGGATTGTCCCTTATAGCATGCAATATCCATTCGAGAAAAAAGTTTGGTATTTTGTTGGGTGCATTGTTCACTGAAAACTGATAAGAATTAACGGTTACATTAAATATTATCCTGGAACAGATGAAATGATGTGCTATTAATGCTTTTTGATATTTATTTAAATGTATTTTAAATTTAAATTTATTGTCTTCCATTAATTTTCCTCTTCATTATAATGGTGGCACGTGTCCTCAATCCATTGGTTCTTTGGACTGAGGACTTCCTACATCACTATTGAGTAGGATGCAGGCTCAAATGGCAGTGCCAATGCCAAAAATTAATTAATAATTGCTACTCCATGCCAAGATGCTTTGTACTTCAACAGCTTAATCAAGGCTGGCCTTAATCTCTCTGAGACTCTCAACTTCTCTAAGAAGATAACTTTATTGTTTTGTATTAAGTCTTTGCTGACTCTGTGTAAAAAGTGCAAACGCTGAGCCTTTGCTTTCGCATACAAAAGACTTAACTTTTTCTCTTCATCTTTCTGATTTTGGGACCCATTTTGTTTTCTCTTTAAGTTTTCATGGACTTTATAGATCTTGCGTTGCAACCTAGCATCAAGCACAAAATCCTCAACCTTCAAAATCTTAATATCGTTAGTTGACCATGGGGTGTAGAGAGAATATATTTTGTGTTCTATCTCCTCAACCACTTTTAACACTAAAAAGTACTTTTCTGCACATGTTCTTACTCCCACAGCATACTTTATTTCTGTGATATTTTCTGGGAGGATAGTCCCCTTAAACTTGATTGGACTATGCAATTTTGGGAATTTGACAAAAGAATCTTGTTGAATAGTAATTGGGTTTTTTGTCATAAATTCTGCGTCCTCATACGGCCCTTTTTGCTTTGGATATTTTTCCCTCTGATTGTAAAACTTACAAAAGGCATAAAATACATCACTAACAGCGTGCCTCAAAACATCAGCATTGACAGCCCTTAAATGCTTGTTAGCTTTCTTTAAATCTAGCAATAGATTGTTACAGCTACCTATAGGTAAGATTTCTTCGTCATAATCTAATGATAATTCTTGCCTTTCCCAGATAAGTTGTTTTACGCAAAGCACACCATCAAAATGAGCATCTAAAAAAGCTTTAGCTTTCTTGTCTGGGTATAACCTCAATTTGTGTACCTTTACTACTTGTCGTCCTGTCATTTTCATTTTGTCCTCTATTAATCAAATGATGCATGTATTATATCAAACTATTGATTAATGTGCAACATTATTTTAGTTATCCACAGAAATTGTCATTTTTGGTGATTTTTGGGCCTGAATTATCCACATTTAGGGTTGGAAGATACCCCCCTTTAATTTTTTTTCGATGGGTATGACTGTATTAAAAAAAAACATACCTACTTTTTTCCCCAGTAAAAAAAAACATCTCTCTTATATATAAAGTAGCACTAAACTTAGAAGTAACTCATCTCTTATAGAGAACAAAGATGGTAAAATGGAGAAAAAGGAAGAAATGAGCAAGATTGGAACTAAGTTTGGCACTTAAAACTCACATTTGCACACCCAGATAAGGTGGTTTAGGGTTGGAAGTGGCTTGTAATAGGCAAAATCGTCCCTAACAGGCATAAGAATAGCATCAAAGGTAGCAGAAAAAAATTGTTTTTGACTAACTAGCTGATTTTAGGGTAAATTTAATTTTCTGATTCTCGTGCTAATATCTTGTCAATAGCCCGATTGATGCCATCATACCGATGTTGTAGAAGCAATTTGTAGTTATATTTCATTTTTAAGTCTTTAAATTCTTCTACTTCGTCATGATTGATGATTAAATGTGCATCCATCATATCCAATGTACTATTAGGTACAGTGTATGCTGATTTCCTTGCAGAGAAGCTATACTTGGTTACAAATCCATCTGCAGTTAACTCATTAAGCATAGTATAAAAGTATTGTGGTGTCATCCTTAATTTGTGTGCTACTTCTCGAATTCTATGATAATGAATCTTTAGGTGCTCATCATCAGGATGAATTAATTTTGTGCCAAATCCAGCATACAGTTGATAAGACGCTACTAAACACTTTTCTAGATTCCCTCTAGTTTCGTCCAATAAACTATAAAACTGCTTTATATATAGATTGACGCCAGTGTTTGGCAAAAAAAGTGTTATGCTCCATCCTGATCTTCCCCTCTGACGCCCTTTTTTCACTCTGAATAGCATCATCTCAATCAGTCCCATTTCCTCACAGGCCTTTAACCATTTAACAACTGTGACATATTCGGTAACATGGAAAAAGTCGCATACGTCCTTAGTAAAGACATTGATTATCTTCCTCTTTTTGGAGTTTTTTTGTCCCCCTCTGAGGTAATATTGCGATTCCATATAACAATATGCCAAAGCTGCCTTTTTAATTTTGTTGGGGCTGAAATTAAGCTGTTTTTTGTTCGCAATCTCTGTCATCTCATCCATGAGTTCTGTAAAATTATTAAACATGAATGGTATTCGTGCGTGGGTATGTTTCCGATAATGCAAAATTACTGATTTTCTTCTTGCTTTGATAACTTTTCTCAAAATCCTTCTGTCAGGCTTATTATCAATAATTCTATATAATTGTTTTTGTAGTGTAGTTTTGGCTTCTTGGATTATTGTGACGCATTCAAAGTTGTTAACAATATCATCAAAATACCGTTTGAAGATATATTGCTTGACATATCCCCCTGACAACGCTTTACAAAAATCCTTTAATGCTTGTGATGTTTCATGGGGGTCAGGAAGTTTGATGGGCGGGGAAAGTCGCTTTAAGCTTGATTCATCTTCTGGAGTTAATTTCTTAGCAGTTGGTATTAACTTTAAGCTTGATTCATCTTCTGGAGTTAATTTCTTAGCAGTTGGTAGTAACATTTTAGACCTCAAAAAAATAAAAATTATTCTTGCTATTTTCTTGAGCACCTGGTATCATGTTACTTACTATGTTGTTCACATGATTTTTAATTGTGTGTGCTCAAGAAAATTAGGACTAGAGTCAAATCTGGTCCTTTTTTTTTGCACTTTCTAATTGGATTATTCTAACATACAATCTATATTCTTACCGTGTTTTTTTGCATTAATTACTATTTCTATTACAAAATATTGCTACATATCCACCCAAATTGCTATAATTAATTGTTAATTTTTTTATTATTTTTTACCTTGATATTTTAATTATAGATGGAAAAATTACCACGAGCCAGGGTAAAATCTGGCTCTTTTTTTATTGTTTTTTTTGCCAAAACTATGGTAATATAACACAAGTACTACAACAGAATGACCACTTTGATGACAATATACAATATCATTTTTTTGTAGTACTACTCGCAAGAAGTATAAACACATCAGGGATTGTCATTAAGGTTGTTACAAATTCCTTTTTCCTTTTTGGCAATCCACACTGATGTTTTTTAGGATAGAAAGGTAGCAAATATGTACAAAAAACGTTCAGATTTAATTTCTATTATGGTACAGAAATTCCCCCACCTAACTGAACAAGAAGTAACTGAATATGTTAAACTTTGTTTTAATACCATAGGGGAAAAGATTACTAATGGTGAGAGAATTGAATTAAGAGGGTTTGGTGCTTTTTCCCCTAGGACTCGCTCAAATCTTACCATCAGGCACCCTAAAACTGGTGTACCAATTAGCCTTAAACCAAAACGAAAAGTAATCTATTTTCGGGCTAGCCAATATTTAAACAACGCTGTAAACAATGCATAATATTTCCCTTTGTTTCCTCTACACTATTTGAAGAATCCACTAGCTTAATTCTTGTGCTATCCTCTTTCTGCAATTCCAAAAACATATTTTGTAAGGTATTGAGATGGCTAATATTATTATCATCAAAATGATTTTCAATAACCAACCTTTTGGCAATAACTTCAACATCAGCATGAAATAACAAAGTAAGAGCAGGCATAATATCCAAATGCAACAATGTGATCAAATGTTTTACATATTCTATTCCAAACTTGATGCCCTGATACACAATGGTAGAGTCAATAAACCTATCAATAATAACAATAGATCCTCTTTCTAATGCAGGTTTAATACATTTGATAAGTAATTCATTACGTGAAGCACAAAACAAAAGTAATTCTGTCAAACTCGCCATATTATTGATTTGGAACAAGATATCCCTTATTTTTTCTGATACTTCACAACCACCTGGCTCACGCAAACACTCTACTTTATAGCCTAATTTAACAAAATAATTTTTAATAAAATCAATATGTGTAGTTTTACCAGTACCATCCACGCCTTCCAAAGTAATCAAATTATGCATTGTGCTTGCTATCTCCTTCAAAATATGTAATAATTGTACTATACATCGATGAATGGAAGGAGATCAATTGATGAAAGATAGCACGAATTATTTAAGTATATTGAGAGATGTCAAAAAGCATATAGAAAGTGGTAAGAAATTAATCGATAAGTCATTGATTGCCTTAAACTCTTCTACTTCAGAAAAGGAAATTGCCCAGCTACAAGCAAAGTTTGAATTTGCCTCAAAGTTAAGCAACATCGAGAACTATACCACAAACATTCTAAATCAAATTAATATGATAGAAAAAACATTAGAAAAAACAGCATAATATTAAATGTTATTGTCATCTATGATTTGTTTCCCATACTCTACATTATCAACAACATAGACCTTTAGCCCATGGCTTCGGAATATATCAATTTTATGTTGTTGGAGTTTAGTTGGCTTTTTGTTTAAAGCCTTAAATTCTACAAAGAATATCTTTCCATTTTTGGCAAAAATCCGATCTGGAACACCTCTACAACTTGGACTGACAAACTTGTTGTGTAAGAAGCCTTTTGCTTTAGCATAATCGCAAACTTTTTTCTCAATTTGCTTTTCTATTATCTTTTTCATATTTCCCTCCAAAATTAACCCTCATTTTCATCATAACACATAGACATCCCAATAATATATTGGATTTTACAGCTCCATAAATCTTATAATTAATACAGTTGTTGTTGGGAGAGATAAGACATGTCCAGGAAAGATACGATAGACATATTTACTAAAAACAAAAAAAGATTAATATTACTGCAAATTAACGATAAAAAACCTCTAAACAAAGGGTGGCGTACATCCTATACCAAAATACAAGACCTATATGACTACAAAGATTATAATTTGGGTTGGGCTTTAGGCAAGAATGATTTGGTTATTGATATTGACCCAAGAAACAATGGCTTAAATGGTTATAGTGCACTGGTCATGTATTTATTAGAAAAGAGCATCAACCACAAACCTTTTGTTGTGACTGTTAAGACTCCTTCTGATGGTTTCCATATATACCTTAAGATTCCCCCAAAATATTTCCACAAAAAATTGCATAAAAAGTTATCTAAATACCCTGGTGTAGATTTTCTGACAGAGGGCAGTCAGTGCGTTGTGCCAAGTAGCAAAATTGGAGAAAAATACTACACTTGGGCCGACCCAGAAACCAAGTTCCACCAAGACGAAGCACCAGATTCATTAATAGAATTATTGATTAAGGGATGTATTCACAAAGAGGTATATAATCCTGCGACTCAATGCTTATATACTGATTTTGTTGACAGTATTATTGTTAAAGGCTTTGATACTGAAAAAGAGCAGAAAAAAGATGTTTATAGTTATGAGGATATTGTGCAGCTATTAAGTCAGTTGGATCCTTCAATGCCACATGATATCTGGCTTTCAGTTGGAATGGCCCTCCATTATTGGGACAAGAACAGAGGCATAGAATTATGGGAAGAATGGTCAAAAAAAGGTAGCAATTATGTTGTGGGTGATACTATCAAAAGATGGGAAAGTTTTCACAACAAGGGGGGTGTAACAGTTGGTACTCTTATATATTTGGTCAAAAAAAGTCAGTATGAAAGAGAAGCCAAAGCATTAAGAAAACTGCAAAAATCAATAGCTAAAGCTAATCAACTTGAGCTTGAGAGCGAGATTCTCAATTCTATCGCAAAAACAGATTTCAGTCACACCGCTGTAGAAATATTAATAACCAATATTAAAAACAGATACCAACAATTGGAAATACCTATTCAATCAAAGGATTTTATTCGAGATCAAATTAATGAAAAACGAATCCTAAAAATCCCAGATTGGTGCAAAAGATGGCTTTTTATTAATAGTCATAACACTTATTTTGATTTAGCTACATTTCAATTCAGAAGACATGAGTCATTTAATATCATTAATGGAAAATTCATTAATAATAACAATAAGAAAACCAAAACCAAAGCAACAAAATTTGTGAGCGATAATGGTTTTATAGAGGTAGTTGATAAGATTGCGTACCTACCAAACAAAAAAGAATTAATCGTCAAGATAGGTAATCTATCAATTCTCAATATTTTTGATAGAAAAACATTACCAAAAGCATTGCCAATCAGTAAGGATGGTCAGAAGGTTATAGATTTAATTAACGCTCATTTGAAGTTTATTTGTGGCAGTGAGAAGAACACCAAAATATTAACTGACTGGCTAGCCCATCAAGTGCAATACCTAGGCCAAAAAATACTCTGGGCACCACTAATCCAAGGTATACAGGGTATAGGAAAATCGTTCATCGGTCAGTTGTTAAGGGCAGTTTTGGGTTACAATAATGTTGGAACTGTATCAACTACACAAATTAATAGCCAGTTTAATGGATGGGCTACCAATGTCTGTGTCAACATATTAGATGAATTGAAGGTTAGTGGCTTTGGTAGGCACGAAGTGGTAAACGCATTAAAGCCATTAATCACTGACCCAATTATTCAAATCAATGAAAAAGGGGTAAAACCCTATACTGTACAAAACACAACTAATTATATATGCTTTACCAATCATAAAGATGCTGTGCCACTCAGTGTTGATGATAGAAGATGGTGGATTGTTTTTGCACCAATAGATGACATTAGTAAGTTCGAAACCTTTACAGGGGTAAGTCATGCTGAGTACTTCTATAGTTTATTTACCGGCCTTGAGTCGTATGTTGGGGAAATTAAGACGTGGTTGCTCGAATATCCAATATCCAAACAATTCTTTACACTGAAAAGAGCACCACTCACCTATGAAAAGCAGAGTATAATTAGTATGCAGATGGATAACATCGATGGCTTGCCTGAAATTATGGCAGTCCTGGAAAAAGGTGGGTTCGGCTTTAACAAAGATATTATTTCTTCTTCTGACATTTTTAAAGTGATCGAGAAGGAGAATCCAGATCTATCCTTTACTAACTACAAAAAGAATTCTTTGCTGAAGCTTCTTGGCTATCAAAAATACCCGAAACGCATTTTTATTAAGGGTGAGCTTAAGCGAATTTGGAGCAAGAAAGAAGTAACACAGCAGGAAATAAGAATATTATTTCAAATAAAGGAGGAAGAATGAGCCAAGAACTAAATAGAATTATATGCGATTTTTTCGACAGAATGTATTATTTTGACCAAACCTATATTGATTCAATGGTGTCGGGGTCCAATAAAGAAATGCTATGGGACAACAAAGACTTTTTAGATGGAGTAAAGAAATATAAGCATTTGTTTAATGATTTTGAGTCTAGTTTTTTGATTGATAAGATAATAGCAAGAAACATCATCCCTGCACTTTTCAGAAAAGAATTCTGGGCCCTACAACATAACCCTATTGTAGAGTTTTTCAGTTGCATATTGCTATTAGAGCCTTTTTGCAAAACGAATCAATTCTCTGAAGAAGAGTTAGAGCTAATCTTTGATTTCTATTGCTTTTTGCTCTCCTCTGCTAGCGAAGAAACGCAGTGCACTGAAGGTGTAAGCTCTAGAATGCCCTGCATTATTACCTTAGCACATCTCCTCTCTCAATGTAGCGTAGAAAGTGGCAATTTCAGAAGATTCAAAGAAAATATGCGTTATTCAAAAGAAAGATTAAAGGAAGTATTTAAGGCACCATTAGTTGGTGTGTCAGAAGAATATTTAACTGAAATTACCGCAGAACCAGATGAAGAAAGAATAGCAAACCTAGTTTATAAAAAACACGGTGGCTACAAGTATATTGGCAGAGGGGCAATCCAAATCACAGGAGAGTATAACTATAACAATATATATACCAAATGTCTATCAAAAAACATTGTGGCTACTGCAGGTGCACATAATGACAATCTTACCTATTATGCCTCGTTATATTCAACAGATCTAAGGTATTGGAGTGCCATAGCATTTTTTGATGTTAAGAATATATGGAACTTAAGTGTGAAATCTGATGTTGCTGCAGTAACTAAGAAAATTAATCCTGCGCTTATGCATCTTAAGGAAAGAGCTGAAAAATTCAGATACTACAAAGAATTATTAATCGAATTATTCATATAAAATGCAAAACAGAAAACTAGCAATCAAATTAACTCTTGATAAGGGCTCTTTTGCTAATGGAAGCAAAAGCACT
This sequence comes from Sabellastarte sp. h YS-2021, assembly GCA_964017235.1. Taxonomy (NCBI): domain Eukaryota; kingdom Metazoa; phylum Annelida; class Polychaeta; order Sabellida; family Sabellidae; genus Sabellastarte; species Sabellastarte sp. h YS-2021. Next base: position 70,710 of record CAXHLB010000559.1, on the reverse strand, counting down.
ATTATATATGGTTATAGCAAAAATGATGGCTATTATACTAATATATCAGCAACTATTAACCTAAATTTTGTTACTATATTTGATTCTGGTACTGTAACATTATCTGGTTTAAGTGATAATGTAATTAAGGCCATACATCGCATTAACTACATCCCCCAAGATTATTATAATTATAGGGACAGAATCAGCATCTATGCTGGGTATAATGTTGATGATGATGGGTTACCACCTCTATGTATTTCTGGCTACATAATGCAAGCAACAGCTGATTTCAATACAAGAATCAGAACATTAACAATCAAGTTTATCAGACATGGAAATGTCCTGATAGACCCAAACACTGTTAATCAATTTTCAGCAGTCAAAGGATACTACAAAACTGTAGATGATTTGTTTTCTGACTTAATCAACAAAATGGGTTACAAATATATTGGCAATAACCCACAAATATTAGATAGCAAAATACACAAAATAGGTAATTATGACAGTATCTTAACTAGTCTATGCTATGACTTTGGACTTCGTCACACTTTGAGTAAAGATGGAAAAATAATGTACGTTTTTAAGGATAATTTACAAGAAGTTTTGCCTGTAATAACCATAAGCAAAGACAATGGCATGATAGGTTATCCCAGTGCTACTGCAGGTGGAGTAATAGTTAAAACATATTATAGAAACGACCTTACTTTAGGGCAAATCATCTACATTGAAAGTGATTTCTTATTCGATATTAATAGAGTCCCAATTTGCACTTTGTCATACCAACTATCCAACCATGAGGATATGTTTTTTGCGTTAATGTTTGTAAGTAAGTACTTTTCTGGATACGCTGTAAGATGAGGCTGCTTGCTGAGAAAGATTTACACAGTTACCAAAAAAGAGCAGTTGACTTTATACTAGATAAGAAAAAATGTGCTTTGTTTTTGGACATGGGTCTTGGCAAAACAGCAACTACATTAACTGCAATTAACTTATTAATTAATGAGGGGAAAATTGCCAAAATACTTATTATTGCTCCTCTTCGTGTGTGTACAGACGTTTGGAGCCAAGAACATCAAAAATGGGAGCATTTACAGCATCTTAAGGTGTCTCTTTGCACTGGCATTCCAATTAAAAGAGCACAGGCATTAAGAAAAGACGCCAATATATATATAATTAATAAGGAGAACACCGTTTGGATTTCAGAACTTATTAACAAAGAGTTTGATTTTGATATGCTAATAATTGACGAAAGTAGTACCTTTAAAGCGAGCCAAAGTGCTAGATTTAAAGCACTGAAAAAAAAAGCACAACACTTTGATTACAAGGTACTTTTGAGCGGTACACCATGCCCTAATGACCTGCTAGATCTTTGGTCGCAATTCTACTTACTTGATGGTGGAATTAGGTTGTACAAAACATTTTTTTTGTACAAAGAAAATTGCTTTTTAACACCGAGACCATATGTTTATAAACCCAAAAACAGAGATTTAATCTACAAAAGAATAAATGACATATCATTATCAATGAGTGCTAAAGAGTATATAGAGCTTCCCCCAAAAATATACATTGACATTAAAACTGACTTAGATAGTGTATGCAAATCAAAATATTATGACAAAATTAAAAAAGAATTTTTGCTACAACTTAATGCTAATAATACTATTGAAGTAGCAACTGCAGCTGTCATGGTGACAAAATTAATGCAGATATGTAATGGCACAATATATGATGCAGATAAAAACACTTTTTTACTCCACAAAAAGAAAATTTCAGCATTAAAAGAATTGATAGAAGAGAACGAAAATAGTAATTTTGTAGTAGTATATCACTTCAAATCTGATTTACAATTGTTGCTGAAAGAGTTCAAAGAAGCAGTAGAACTTTCAACGTCAACTCAAGTATTAAACGACTGGAATGCTGGCAAAATTAAGTTATTGTTAGTGCATCCTAAAAGTGCTGGATATGGGTTAAATGCTCAGTATGGAGGATCAATAATAGTGTGGTATGGGCTTACTTGGTCCTTGGAACTTTACGATCAGATGAATGCACGATTGTATAGGCAAGGTCAGAAAAATACAGTAAAGATAATACATATCATAGCTAAAAAATGTATTGACGAATTAATTTTAGAATCATTAAATAAGAAAAATAAAGGACAAAAACAAATGTTGGACTTTATTAAGTATCATCAGGATAGAATTTAATGCAACCTACTGAAAAAGCAACACCATTTGTCAAGTGGGTGGGTGGCAAAAGAAGTTTAATTAAGGTATTGTTGGAGTGTGCCCCTACTAGCTATCAGCATTATTATGAGCCCTTTGTTGGTGGGGGTGCATTGTTTTTTGCCCTGAACCCCAAAATTGCTACATTAGCCGATTGTAATTTAGATTTGATAATAACTTATGCAGTCGTCAAAAATAACCCATACAAACTTATCAAATCCTTACAAAATCATCAAAAAAAACATAATGAAAAGCATTATTACTCTACCAGAAAAAAACATCAATTACAAGATAGTATAGAAATTGCTAGTAGGTTTATTTACCTCAATAAAACTTGTTATAATGGCTTGTATAGAGTAAATAGCAAAGGTGAGTTTAATGTTCCTGTTGGTAGGTATGATTCACCTGCTATAGTGAATGAAACAAATATTATAGAATGTAGCAAACGACTAACTAACACTACCATTCATTACTATGATTTCAAACAATCTTTGTTATTGCCCCAAAAAGATGATTTTGTATATCTAGACCCTCCTTATAATAAAGTCAACTGTACTTCTTTTACAAAGTATACTAAATATAATTTCACAGAGGACAACCAAAAAGAATTATATCATTGTTGTAAAGACTTAGATCAAAGAGGGGTAAAATTCCTACTATCTAATTCTGATACTCCTTATATTACTGAAATGTATAAAGATTTTGATATACAAAAACTTACCGCACCTAGAATGGTAAACTGCAAAGCAAATGGGAGAAATGCAGCAAAAGAAGTATTAATCAGAAATTACACTTAAAGTAAATTAATTAAGGATGCATTTGATATATCTGGTCTTTTATCAGTATCTTTTGCTAAAACTGGTTTGCCTCTTTTTTTAGAGCTTATAATAGCTATCTCATCATCATTCATTATTTTTCTTGCTTCTGTAATAGATATTAACTTTAATTGGTATGCTTTTTGACCAAATTTCTCTACAAGGTACTGTTCTGCCTCTTGGTTCCATTTCCTAAAAGACCTACCTTCCACTAGCTTGTATCCATCTAACTTCTCTCCAGACTGAATCCTATCAATTAGATTTTCTTCTATACTATCTAGGAAGGCTTGTATTACTTTTTTATTTTCTAAAACACGTTTTATATCAGTGTCTAACATCTTTTCTAATATCATATTTTGCTTAACATTAACATCAAAAACATGTATCAATCCATCAACATGCGACCTCAAAGCTTTACATTTGTGTCTTACAGAACAGTACTGACATTGCTTGGCTCCAGGTACAGCAGGGGCATCAGGCATAGAAGCGATTAAAGCCTGCCGTTTAATGAACTCCGAATAATAATGTAATTCTTCCTCATTAATTTCCCAAGTTGAATAATTAAATATTCTTGGCTGAACTATATGCATAACAAACTGTTTTATAGGGTGTTTTACCTCATTAAATATGCCAATTGCATATAGTATACATTGCATATTCTTGTTGGCATCAACTGGGGTATAACCATACTTCAAATCAAAGACATGTATAGTATCAGAAGTAATAATGCAAGCGTCTAATGTGCCAAATCCCTGAGGTATGATATTATCATAAGTAACCATGTATTCTATTTTCAGAATATCGTTATCATGCTGATATTCAAGCACAAAATCATAGTATTTTTTGATATAATGAGCCATATCATATGAGAGTTTATTGCCCTCAATCTCAGTATCGATTAACTCTAAGGGATCTATTTTGTGGTTTAGACAATGAGCAGCGATGCTATGTGCTATCTTCCCCTCTAGAGCAGATGGATTTGGTTTAGTTACCATATTGTTTTCAGCCAACCCTGATGCTGGACACAAGGTCCATCTTGGTGCTCTAGAAGGCGATAGTGTACTATGCTGGTTCATCTATAAAGTATATATGATTTGAGGTGGGAAATGCAAGATAGCATCAGCTAATCTAAGAGATTTCAGTACTTTCCGTTATTCCAAGGAGATGGAGAATACTAAAAAAAATCAGCCAATGCCTACTTACTTTTTTGAGACAATGAAAAATTGTAAATAATTTTCCAAAAATTGGTAGAAAAAACCAGAGAAAAAATCCAAAGGAAGGTTTCGTTGTTAATCCTACCAATTATTAGTATTGTATCATAAAAAAAAGGGACAGTCAAACGCTCTCCCTCTCTTTTTAAACAATTTTCTGTGATTGTTAGAGAAATTGTAACACAACAATATTATATTGTCAAATTAAGCTAATAAATCAAAGATATGGGTAAACTCCAAAGTACCATTACAATAGCTCATGTCATCTGCAAACAATGAAAACTTCAAATATTGTTCACCATTAATAATTAAAGTATTGCATTCTAAATATAATTGTATAGGAGTGACATTGGGTCTAATTGGTGATGCTTGAGTTACAACGTCTTTTCGCCAAATTCCACCTGAATACTCAATCTTTTTGTATGGCTCATTGTCTACTGGAATTCGAGGATAATGGCGATTTTCTACCAAATTAGAGATAGTAATATGGGTAATTTTGGAGTCAAAACATAGTTTATTCAATGCTTTTGCTGAGCATATTGGTGGCAATAACAGTTTGATTGGCAATACTTTATTTATGGCATGCTCTTTATTTAACACAATATCATTATAGAGACTCACCTTCACCTCTAGCTTTAAGTTTGGATTTGGTTTCTCATTAATAATGACTAAATTGTCTTCAAAATAGTGTGAGCTCATAATGATATCATATTCTCGTGGCTTCAAATCGAATGGATATGATGCTAGCAAATTAATATTACTAGTGTCCTCTTTTCTCAGCTGACGTCCTTCTATTTCTGTTCTGACAATTTCCCCTAAGTCCCTGTTATCGATTACTGTTGTGTGTAGATTTAGATTATCCATTTTGACCCTCCTAAATATCTATTTTGCATTCGATCCAATTGTAACTTCTATGGTTCCAGCTCTCACTATAGAAAAAAGTAGTACTATAACCTTTTTTGTATATTACACCTTCATCGTCTAGGCAGTATAATACATCTCCGTCACTTTCATTGCACACATGTTTTACATCCACAATAGGCCTGCCCTTTGGCGAGTTTAACCTTTTCCAACCCCTTGTTGTATAACCTGATTCGAACATCGTAATAGAATTTCCATATGCATACAACTTCTGTTCCCACAAAACATACAAAGTACCGTCATAGCTATTGCTGAAACCCAAATCTGAGTGGTAGAATATTTTACAATTATCTTCTGTTAAATTCCCCTGAAAAGCATGATCAGCAGTATCCCCTGCAATTTGAGATTCTAGCTTTCTATAGGTAGTTATAGGACTGGTAGCCAAAGAAGAATTACTAGAGCCAGAGTGGTATAGCCAACCATCATCTGCTATAACGACAGTATATATTCTATAATGTCTACCGAAAAAGGTGCTGTGTTCGTTCTTGTTCCACTTTGTTAGAAAATGATATAACTTCTTGACTTTTCTTGATGTTCCTGATCCAGCAGTGCTAGCATCTCCTTGGAATTTGGCATATGCAAGAGTATAGTTGTATTCAGTACTGACATTATTTGCTAATGCTCCGTAATTTGAGCCAAGACCTCTAACACTACCATCTTCAAATAGTATCGAGAAACAACCAGTTAAGTCAAAATTGCTAGCAAAGTTGCTACTACTTCCTTGATTGCAAATCACAGAGCCAGCAGCTACAATATCTTTAACATCGTTATATTGCCCTATGTATGTTGGAACTGTTCTATTGCTATAATTCGTACTGCCAAACAAATTGAGATTTATATTTGTACCATCGCCCCCCCATCCCCAGCCAAAAATTCTAGCTGTGGTACCACTTCTGGCAATGTAGAAATTTTGTCGATTGTGCATTGTGGTTACTACTTTGTCTATAGTGTATCCATCCATATTGCTATTTGCATTTTGCATTGCTATAATTCTGCCACTTGGATAGGTGGTGCTGTCTGTTGTGCCTAGCATTCCAGCCTCATTATCACCGATAGCGTATAATTGGTTTGCTTCGTCTTTCAAAAATGCACCATGAAGGGCATAGTAATAGTATAAGGTACTGTTTGCCCAAGCTTTAGACGCCCAAGCACCATCACCCATATAGACATCTGTGTATTTTCTATCTTCTGAGATATTAAGCCATCTTTGTTTGGTATTGAGATTATAATAATTGTATAACAAGTAGCCAGAGCCATAGGCAGTGCCATCCTCTGTTAGAGCAATACTAATGGTTCTTCCAAAAAATAATCTATCAAAAACAGGAGGATTAGCATTATCTTGCTCTACTTCAAAAAATGTTGGATTCAGGTAAGGAGACTTATAAGCACTACACCCATCTGTCACAGCACTGCCATTGCCACTATCTCCACTACCAAAGATTTTGCCATCTACTAATACGCCAAACCAATTGGACCCTTTAAAGTCATTTTCTGGAAATTTAACCACTGGTCTTGCAATTGTGCCAGAACTTGCATGGATAAACTTAATATCTCCTGCCCACTCTGTATTAGTTTGTATTTCTATGTCATTGATATTACAGTCAATTAATGTGGTATCAGTACTATTAATAATTAATACATTTTGGTTATACGCCAATGCCTCGCTGAACTCACACCTAATAGCCACAAATCTAATCAAAGTATCAGTATTGATTAAATGATGAGCATTAATCCTACCTTTAATATATGAATGCTTTAAGCAGATGGTGCCTATATTGTCAGTGGTATTAAGGACTATGTTTCCTGGGTTGTATAGCTTACTATTTGTTATGTCTAGTCTTATTTGCTTTTGCTGTTCTTCTGTAATAATGATGGGAAAACTGAAACTTGTACTTGGAATGTCAGAAAATTGGATTTGTTGTTCTATTACACAATCCTCAAATGCTGCCCGAATAAACCCAAGAAACGTAATAACATAAGCATTGTCAGTAAACCTACAATTAATAAACTTAACGCTTAAGATGTCTTCTGAATCCTGAACATTAGAGACAGAAAATTGGCTCAAATTAAAATCAATAAATGTAATACTTCCACCCCTACCACTATAATAAGTAAAATTCTCTATGGTGGACCCATTTCCTTGTAATACAAGGTTATATTTATGATTATTGTTGAGATATTCACTACTATACACACCTTTTTTAAACACAATAGTACCAGTATATTCAAAAAGATGTGTTGCAACTATAAATAATCTAAGTGATGGCACTGACGACAAAGTACCACTACTCCCTATGCTCCCATCAGAAGCTATATATCTAACATCAGACTTGTACTCATCTGAAAAGATATTGTTAATCAGCTGTTTACTTGTTTGATATGAAATGTAAGGACAATTGTGGACATGTAAGTGTATGCTATTCCTACCCAATTTCAATGCAAATGTATTGGCGATATTGTTAAGTTCAATCTTACAATCAGTTGGAATATTGAGCTCAAAATTCTCAGGGAGTACACATGATGTAAAGGCAATAATAGCAGTTTCCTCAACACCTTGCATGAACGCAAAGAATATTAAATGTAGATCACAATTTCTAAATTCTATCTTACCTATAACCTTATTAAAAACAATAGGTTGTGTAAAAATAATATCATTGATAAATAGGCTATTATTACAATCAATTACAACAGGAACATTAACAGAAGAAGATAAGCCACCAATATAAGCAGTATTTTCATTAATATAAATAATATCATTTGGGCCATTTGTAAGGACTGAATCTGGAACTAGAGCAGTACTAGTATCTAAGCTGACTGTAGGGTCTGCATCTCCTTCTTCACCTGCAATGAAATCAGCCAAAGGTATGCCAAACTTACCTATAATCAAAGTGTTATTAGTGTGATAGACATATGTTTGCTCTTGCTCATTAATAACTGCTTCAACATGATCTATTAATTCTATTATTTTCTTAAGCGTTTGATTTTTAAGAGCAAATCTTAGTGTTTTATAAGCACCGCCTTTTGTGTTATTCTCTATATTATCTTCACCAATTGCACTGACTATTACTTTTCCAGTTGCTACACCACCTCCTCCGCCAGAGCCTTCTTGTATTCCAGTTTTTAATAATGCTATTTCTATATCCTGCGCGTGGTCGCTATCATGTAGGTTAGCAATATCCTGCGTGTTCCTGTCTGTTTCACTTTTAACAACATCAATATCAGAAGTGACATTCTCAAGGGCACTAATTTTGTCAGTATGAGTTGTTGATGTTTGCTCTAATGTACTTACTTTACTATTAATAGTAGTAATATCAGTATTTTGTTGATTATTGTTAGATGTGATTGTTTCTACATCAGTTTTTAATGCTTTGATGTTAAAGTTATTGTTATCTACGCTATTGTTAATAGTAGTGATATCATCAGTAAAATCATTTTGTTTATTTTTCAAATAAGTGATATCAGAAATATTATTATCAACTTTGGTCGTTATTTCTGCATCTTTAGTGCTTCTTTCCAAAGCTTCATTATTAATTAGTGTTCTAATTTCAGTATCATCATACTCATTAATGTTGGCAATTGCAGTAGTGTTGTCAGCAAGAAGAACCTCGATTTCAGTATCTTTATTGCTTCGTGCCAAAGTTTCATTACTGATTAGGGTTCTAATTTCAGTATCATCGTAACCCCCTGATATTGTTATACTATCTACCTTATTGTTTACAAAAGAACGCACATAGTCAACAGTTGGGGCTTGTTTGCTATTGGTAATGGTAATGTCATCAATATAGTTAGCACTTACAGTATTTAATGCATTTAATTTGGTCTGAATCCAATCTATACTAGGGGCAGAAGTAGCAGATGATATAACATCAGTATTGTTCTCAACTTTTGCTACTGACAATAAAATATCAAAATCAAGGGGGTCTACACCAACACCAATGTCGATAGCATTATTCATTTTTATTAACATATGGTTAGATACATTAATTAATGCTCTATATAATGATACGCCTGTTGTGTAGTGCTCTGACCTATGCCACTCTATACCTAATTTTGAAACATATACACCAGTCAAATAATTATGCGTTTTGTGGTACAAGAATACTAGCTCATTTTCATTGATCCCAGCTGGCAATGTAGTTGGCAATGTCTCATCTGACCACTCAATATATGCTGTACAATTAATAACTTGTTGTTTATCCAAAGCCTCGTAGATTTGTTTGCTAGTAATGTAGATTGCACCATCGGTAGTAAATTGGATATTAGAGATGATAGTCCCATCAACACCATCAATTTGTACCAATCTATGTTCTTCTTCTACTACAATTATTTTGTCATGAAAAAATGCTAACTCTTCTACCCTTTCAGGAGAAAAACTATTCTCAGTTAAAGTATAAATACCATTGTCATTACTATTATCAGGATTAAGCCACAGTATCCTTTTGTTGTAGATAGTTGGGAAAGTATTGCCATTATGAGACTTTTGGGCACTAACTAGCTGTAATTCTTTGTTGTTTATAGTAATTATTTGTTCAGTAGTTTCAAATTTTTCTAAGTTCCCTATTATATTATACGGCATACTAATACCTCATTAACTAACAAATCTTTTGGTATTTGGGGCAATACCATATATTATTAATCCTACTTTTTTGACTGTTTTTGTCTTCTCTATCATAAATGTCGAACTTAAATTATATAATTGATACCAATGTCTTGTTTTGTTTAAAAATAATAAGGTCTCTAATTGCCAAACATTATTGTAAAAATCATAATAATATAGGTTAAATCCTTCACCATCAAGCAAGACCTCAGTAGTCTCAGAACAAGAGACACAAAAACTAAAATTATCATTTATATTCATTACAATATTTCCAAGACTAACTGTTTCTGTTGTATCCTGAATACTTTGGATATTACTGAAATCAAGCATGATTATACCTCATTTTGTAGGGGTTTACTTAAATTAATAAACAATTTAAAATGTACAGTACCATACCAAACAGGTGCATTGGCAAAGAATCTCAAAATATTTTCATCCTGTTTATAGCAAGAAATATTTAAAGGCAAATAACCCGTATAGGGAAGATCCCACAATTTTAAAAGAGCATTATATTGTGTTACAACCCCACCAGACTGTAAAGAAACTAATTCCCAAGCAACATCATCAGCATAATTGTCTGGCAAAAAATTACTAATAGGTATTGATAATCCTGGATCTACTTTGGTGTATGCTTCAAAACTTAATGTTAAATCAATCATTAATGTATAATGGTAAGGGTCTTTCAGTAAGGAAGAAGTAGTACCCAAATCGAGAGTACTGAAGGTACAATAATGGACCTCATCGGGGTTTAACAAAAACATTCCATTTTTATAGTCCTTACCTCGAATAACTTGGCTTGCTTGCTTGTCATCAGTGAAAAAAGATGCCTCAATATGCTGAATCCCATTAGGATTCTCCCCATTATCTGAAAACATTAAACTTTGATCGCGCCATTTGATAGTTAGATCTGTTGTTTCATTTTTGATACTAAAATCAGCTGCTTGCAGTAATAATGGGTCAGCCTTACTTCTTGCTGGATAGACATTGTCGCACTGTTCTCGCCAACTTGTAGCAACATCCAGAGTGTCAGTATTATTATCCTTAAGTGATATGTACTGCCTTGTTTTATCAGCATTATATATTATAATACCCTTATCATATCCACTATTGTGCGTTGCATAATTGCTATCAAAACTCGGCAAATATCCACCTTGCAATTTCCAAAGATTATAGGAAACTGTATACCAAAGACCATTCACCTGGCCTCTATCGATGTTCAGTGCATTTGGGTCGGTCGGGTCTAAAGAGAACCTTGCTGGAAATCCAAGAGCATACGAAGGTGCATCGTCAAACTCAGTATCTACATCAGAATTTGGCAAAGTCTTTGTCGCATCTGATTTCCAAGCGATTGGTTTATACATATTCATGTTAATTTTCTCCTACGACGTAAGTATAACTTGAAACCCCAATTTGGGGTAAAATTACTGTATTTGTTTTGCTTTTCCCAATAATTGTGTACTGCCACAGTGGAAGCACTCTATTAGTTTCAATTTTGATTGTAAACGCATCCTCATTAATAAATGTGACTTCAGTTGGGATCTTGTCCTCTTCATACTCACTGAATATTTGTAAATCTTCATAGAATTCAATAAACAATTTATTTAGATAATACAATGAGTTATTGAAAATCTTTAGCTTCCAAATCAACATTAATAAACACCTATACCTACCATTTGATAATCGATAATAAATTTTATTTTTATTAAAAAACAATGAATGATTAAAATTACCATAGTGTTTGTTAAAGCCAATATAGTGGATATCTGAAGCTGGGTCATGCTTAATGTCTATCCATCTTGAGAAATTAACAATATTGCCGACATTGTCTAATGCTATTGTGCCACAAGTCCTGAAATCAACAATATTGTTAAACCAATCAGTATAATAGATATTAATACCATCATTAATATCGTGTTGCCATTGTCCAAATTTTGTACTACTATATTGAGGAAAAATGTTCATAATAGATTATCTATCGTGATAAAAATGTGATTACTGCTTAATCTATAAGCATAATTCACAGGGTTGTTTATTAATGATTCTGTTGCTGTTTCTTCAATTTCGCTGTATATTTTAATAACAAAGTCCTTAAAATCAGGTATTTTTGTAGAAAGATGATTCCTCCAATATACAGGGTGGATGTCTTCTCCCAAATTCCATCTTGGCACTAAATCTGTACCAATATAAAAGCTATATAACATTGCTTCTTTGATTTTGTTGGTTAAGTTCGCATCTACTATCTTTGTAGTTAAGGATATATCAAGGTATATATTAATATCTGTTGGTATATCAAATGTATAGTTAATCTCTTGCAGGCTTGCATTTGGAGTAATCTTAGCGGTATAGTGCTCATCTGTCACGTCTGCTGTAATTGTGGTAGCAGATATCTTTTGCATTAGGATAGTGCCAAGCTCATTAATTCTATCTTGCGATTTTGTTGCATGTAGATAAGTTGGGCTATCTACAATAATATTAATTGTGCGTGCTGGGATTGTAGTTCCTTCTTTGTCTGTATCAACATCCATTGGGTTTTCTGTATTGTTTACAGTAATATAGTAGCCATATTGTTGATAAGACAAAGTGTGGAACTTAAGTACATCCTCATTTTGGGATAAAAACAATTCTAATGCACTCGTAAAAGAATCAATACTACCATTGGAATTGTAAGCCATTGTTCTATGGAATAATTGTCTTAACTCAGCATCGCCTAGGGAATCTCTTCCTGTGTTAGTAGATGATGGGTTAGACACCTGAGTCCAACCATTAACAACTGAAATCACAACATCAATTTGACCTATATCGGCAAATACAGCACCACTAATTTCAGCTTCAAATGTAACTGATACAAATCCAGAAACCCCAATAATACCAGAATTAACAGAAATAAACCTATCACCTGTAGTGCCATTTGCTACAATAGAACCAATAGGAATCACAATATTAGCATTGCCATAACAATTACAAACAACTGTTGTTTTTGTAGCAACAGGTACAGGTATCCTGAAAACATCAAAAAACATCTCTAATTCTTTTCCAGCAACATTGTTAATATTATACGCATTATTAAAAATGTAAGTAATATTGTTTTGAGAATTCCACACAGCAAGAGCAATAGTATTAATGATTTGACCTGTTATACTACTTGGGGAAATATCAAGCTCCATATCAAAACGAGCATTGAGGTCATCAATTATTTTTTGCTCAATGTCTTGTATTGCCTGAGGTTGTAAGGTATCCCAGTCCATCTATTCTCTCACAAACAATTTTAGTTTAGTGCCAAAATTTAAATAGTTAAATACTTTTAAATTACAAGTAAAAGTAAGTATATCCATATTACCAACAATCAATAATGCATGTTTTAATACTTGGTGATTAGTAGAGTTGTTAGTCAAATTAACAAAACTAATAAAAGTAGAATTATTATTCTTATCAAACAGTTGGTTAGTAAAAATCTCCAAATCATATTCTATATTATTACTGTCAAATGAAAGTGTTTGATTTGGTACATCTGTCAAAACTATTTCTTTTTTAATATAACTCATTGCTTGCCCCTTTGTACACTTTTATTGTTAGTTACAAAAGCTGATTTGTTGTATTCAATATTGTGCCTAGAGCTCATAACCTCTTGGAAGACCAATGTATAATGAGGCATTTTGGTTTTACCGTCCCTTGTGAATTGTCGCAAATGATAATCATAATAAGCTTTCGTTAGTGTGCCCATTTGTGGGATAACAACCAAAGCAAGACTTGTCTTCAACTGTGTTAATTTGCCTTCAGTCTCCTGAATTCTAGCTTCAAAAGTATTGTTTTCATTATTAATATCTTCTTGCGATAATGCAACTTCCAACCTAACAATTGTTGGTAGAAACTGTACACTATCATTAGTGAACTTGCCGAGCTCTAATGGGGCATAAGGGAGTTTTACTTCCTCCTCGACAAACGCAGACAAAAAACCATCAAACCTAACGAATGGTGTTGGAGAGCCTGAATTAGAAAGACAAATCACGATGTCATCAAATGCATCTTTACTTAAGAAGTTGATGTATTTGTTGTTTAAGTGTCTGGTATCTATATTCATCTTTGGATTCTAGGCCTCATATGGTTGTTACTGTGTTGTGAAACAGTGTGATTTTGGGACACAGTGCGTGAAATATAAGAATGCATTTTGTCCCACACACTTTCCATTTTGTTGCTAATGTTGTCTAGAAATCCTGTGCTGAATTCTCCAGCAATGTCGACTGTTTGTGTTTTAATATATACTTTACCATAGTTTAATGTCTGTGCTTTATTGTATATAGAATCAAGGTTTTGTTGCTTCAAATATTTTACTGCTTTGTCTTCCTTGGTGTAGTATTCTAGTCCAGTTAGTCCTTCCTTATTATTCATAGATGTATTAATAACCCCTTGCAAATCAGAAAGACCTGCAAAACGCAAATACCTCGCAATTTGTACAGGAGAAATGTTTTCTTTTTCTGTGTGCTTTAAAATAGATTTGATTGTAAAGCCAATTCGATCTTTCATATGAGTATTTGAGATTAACTTTTGTACATCAGTTTGACCCATCAGTGCAGTTAAAGCTGCTCCTTTACTTCCCATCACATCAGTCTGTAAGTTGCTGATTTCTGATTGCTCTGCTCCAACATTGTTAATCCCCCCTAGTATTCTGCTTTCAACCATTCGTTGATGATACAACCCAGAACCGCTGAACATTCCTGGTATACTTTTTCTTGCAGTTCTTTCTGCGTCAATTGGTTCTTTGATAGTGTTAATCACTGATTTAACCAAATCACTTGCAAGTACAGCAGTAATTAAAGCAGGGATGCCAGCCATTATAAATGGTGACAACTCAGATGTTAAAGAATTTCCTCTATTGCTTCTTCTGATACTATTAACCTCATTTTGGGGGTTACTAACGGTGCCTGACCTTCTCGTTTGGGCCTGATTTTGCCCTTTTTGGCCGCCTTTTATTTTTGATGTTTTGGTGAATTCAGTATTAAACTTCTTTGTTTCTTGGTTGAGCTCCTTCATAGAATTAATTAACTCTTTGACTGATATTGAGGTTTCATTTATTGATGATAAGTCATCTGAAGAAAAACTTAAAGTAGAATCAAAATCCTGCATAAAGTTTTGTAACTGGTCTATAGACTTTAAGGTATTGTAAAACTTCTTTGCTTCTTTATTTAAGCTTTTTATTGATGAGTTCAAGTGGTCAGTATATTCACCAGCATCTAACAAAAATGAACCATTAGCTTCTGTGTCTGATTCTTTTGGCTCAATACTTTTAGCATTTATTTTATTAAGGTGATTGTCATTAACTTTTATATTTAAGGTTATATCTTCCTCTTTGAGTGCTATTATTTTTTTTACTGATTCTGATAAATTGCTTTCATCAACATCGAATGACAATTTGATTTTCTGCTCTAAACCTTCGTGTGCCTTAAGCTCAGATAAAAAGGCGTCAAAATCTTTTTGGAATTTGTTTTCTAGCACCACACTAACTGAGAGCGTTGCTAAATCTCCACTATCCATAATATTCTTCCATTTCCTCAAAAACCTCTTGTTGTAACCCAGCATTTTCTTTGTAATAACCGCTAGGTAAGTCAGTGGTTAATCGATTTATTTGCTCCATCAATTTATCGTTTATTATCTTTGAAAAATGCACCTCAAACAACACAGCAAAGTCAGCAAAACTAATTTTTTGAAGCTCACTTATAGTTATTAATCCTTCTCTCAAAAATATTCTATAATATACAGGAGTACTAATAGAAGGCAAACAATAGGGGAGTTTTTTACTGTTCTTCTCTGATACCCCTTGATATTGTAGCAACCAGAAAACTATTCTTTTATATGAGAAAAAAAAATTGTTTTCACAGTATCCATAATATTTAAATATATTTGATTAACTTCCCTTGGGTCAGAATTCTCTTGTAAATAAAGCATAACATCATGTTTTGACTTAATTAATTTAGTGAAGACTAATTCCAAAGTGTCAAATCGATGATTACTACTTACTTTGCAAGTATTCACAATAGTATCAAACCAGCTCTGCAGAGTGCTTACAGATACATCAGAGTCCCCCAAAAACCCAAGCTTAATATTTCTTATCATGTCAGTAGGAAATTCAGTATATTCGATTAAAGTGAACAATATATTCTCATGCAATTCCCAAATGCTAGGCTCAATAAAAGTACCAATTGTTTGTATATCATTGTTTTCTGTGGTTTTAATTAACTTTCTATTTTTAATATCAAATCTGAGCATTACTTAACTCCCGCATAATAACCACTAAAGATAAAGTTTTGATCACTAATTTGACCATTATTAACTGTTTGTTCGCCAAGGGTCCTAAGTGACATACCTCCATACTTGTCAATCATTCCATTTGGAAATTCAATCTCTATTGTAAAAATTGGTATTAAGTTCCTGTTTTTTAAAATGAATTTATGTAACAACATTAACAATACAAAATCATCTGAATTATACACAACAGAGATATTCAAATCTACTACTGGCCTTTCCACTGAATTGTACTTGATTTGAACGTTCCCATAAGCAGGTTTGGTCATGCTATAGTCAGTATCCATGGTACGCCTATAAGGTTGTACATCACTAACAGTTTCAATAATCATATTGGAAATTTGTACAACAAGGTCTGGATTATTACTATTGGCTAATAATTCAGTTTGGTTGCTTAAATCAAATGTAAATATTGTATTGGTGAATGAGCTATCTATTATATGTTTCATATTTCTCTCCTTACTCAATAATCAATGCATCGAAATTAAAGGTATGTATTTCGCCACTCACAGTATATACAGCTTTGATTTCCAATTGGTTTTTAGCTTTTTGCTCTTCCGTAAAAGACAGCTGTAAATAGTAACCATCACCAACAATAGAGTTGATAATGCCACTATCATTCTTATTAAGAAATTGATATATAGCTGATTTTTGGGATTCTGTTAATTTCTGATTTGTAGCTACTACATTATTTGCAATACCATTATCAAACACCTGATTGGAAAGAGCTAATCTAATTAAGCTCAAAGAAGATGTATTATATGATAATGTATGTACTTTTTGAAGGTTGTCTAGTGTAGTTTGGGTTTGGTATTGTAGCCAGTGGTACCCAACAAAACTACTCACATTAGATAAACCATTAAGGTTTAGTGTTCCCATATATGACTGTTCTGTATAGCTTATTCGCATATAAAACTGACAACCATTGTATACAGCACCATCAAAAGCACTATTGGTAGTAACTAATGGCACAATGCCTGAATACTCCCTACTAGACAAAGAAATAGCACCAGTACTAGTGAAGTCAAAGGTTGCTATGGTCCCAGCTTGGCTCACAACATAGTCTATATCGCCATAATACATTACTATTGGAGATTTGTATTCTAAATATGATTCTGTTTGTATGGCATAACCATGAGTTTCAAGATAAGATGGTAAACAAGTGCTAGACCTACTTTTTGTTAATAGAGTTGGGTCATTACTGTTGAGGGAAATCAGATACTTATTATCTTTATTCCAATTAATTACCTCTACAATTGGGTCAAAATCAGCCAAATACCTAATAGCGTATACTATATTAGCAAAATTGCTATCATAATTTGTAGCCATTGTTAATACATCAGACATACTCATTTTGTTTTGGGATTTAAATATTATGCCAACTCCTTCATTTAGACCCAACACATTAGCTAAATTGCCTGATGCAAAAGAGACTTGGTCAAATATTTCGAACCTATCTGTACTCAGAAAATAGCGATTAAATGTAGTATCAAAACCAACTTTCATGTAATTGTGTTTGCTAATTACGTCTTCTTTTAATATTGGGTTTGCTGTTGTCAAAATAGTGTCAAATTCTTTGGCAGAACTGAAGTCAAGATGATCTAATGTAATACCATGTATTGTCATAGTGCCATCCGTCATAGTTTGTAGAGAGGCCAAGTCAGTAGTAGTAGAACTTGCTTTGTGGGCATCGTCCAACAAAATAACCTCTGCAAAAGAACCAGTTAGCTCTACTGACGTACAATTAACGCCAGCATCGGTAAGATGAAATGAATAGCTTTGAGCATCTGCGTCATCATTATTTGCTACTACAGAAATAGATACTGTGAACTTTTCTTCTGCATTAATATCTGTTTCAAGTTGCGATGCAATCAAATTTAGCTTTTCAAAATTAGTGCTGCCTGCTGGATAAGGAAGCCCTGAAGGGGTAATAGAGATAGTTGTTGTTAAATCAGTATCTTCTGTGCCAACTTCCTTTGCAGTAATGGTAAAGCTTTCCTGGTTTTTTTCTGTTATAGCCACTACATCTGCATCTGCAATCTGTCCACCAACTACTGTTAACGCAGCTTTTGATGTTAGTGTTTCAGAAGAAAGCACAGAAAACCCATCCTTTGTGCTTATAGTTGCTGCACTTTTTGTGCTTAGCTTCAAAATGTCTGTTAATGGTGTTTCTTCCAATTTTGTTAATGCCCCATCCTTTAAACTGAGCCATACCAACAATTGACATGAAAAGTTCTGCCCAGTAGTTAGCGTAAAATGAGGAACTAATTCAGTGATTATAGCATCATTAATTGTGTCCACTACTTCTGTAGTTGTTGTTACTGCTGATAAATTAACATTAATATCACACCTAACAGTGTCAGTCCACTGAGCTTGGAGTACCCCAGATGTAACACCTTGTAAAGTACTGATAGTAGGAGCATTAACACCACCCAAAATCTCAGCTTTTTGGTCTTCTACAGAGTACCTTGTCATCAATAATGATTTTGGTGCTCTTGCCTTATTGGTATGGGCTGTAAAATAATGGTTTGCCAAGGTAGTTGGATGATAGGCAATATCTCCAATTGGGATACCAAAAAAACTTTGTACATCATCAATATTTGAAAATTCTACCACTTCGCCAAGGGGTAAGTATTTGTAATTTATCAACATTAGGCTTCTAGAGTTGTAGCTATCAAGTACAGTTTTCAGTACTGAACTATTGACAGATATTACCTTGTCATAACTTACCCTTGTTTGATTTAAAATTGTCATAATGCTTTTGTGTCTCCTTCAATAGTGTTGATTTCTTGATATTGATATTCTCTCCATCGCGTAATATTAATAGTTACAATCACAACGTTTTGACTCATGAATTGCTTAGAATAGATGATATCTCTTTTGTTTAAATATCTGTTATATATAATTATAATTGGTGCATTCTTCTCTCTGAAATATGCATTAATAAACCCTGCTTGCACATCAAAAATAAAGTTCTCTGCATGTAATCTAGAAGAATCCTTACTGTTATTAGAGCCGTAGAAAGTAATAAATACTTGTGCTTTATTATAAGAAGATAAATATTTGGCATTATCGTCATATTCTGTTTTGCTTCCATACTGTCCTCGTACCTGCGAGTTTTCATACAACGTGCAGAATTCATCTTCCTGTGGAACTTTAATATCAAGATTATACGCATCAATAATTGGATATTTGTAAGGTAATTCATACTCTATATAATCACCTAAATACTTGAAATAGTTAATACTATTCATCTTTGATGTCCAAATCAGGTGCTTGTGTTTTGATGATATGAGCTATATAATAACCAGTAGCACAATTCCAGTTTAATTGATAGATTTGATAAAAAATGTTTTGGTATAAAATATAATCCCCCACAAACCCAACACTTGGTATATGTATCACTTCATTTGTTAATAGATATACTTTCTGCACCTGTTGGCTTGTTATTACACCATCAGCAGTATCAAAACTGATGTTTTTAGTCTCACTATTAGTAAGGTACATAAAGAAGCACTTGATATTACTTACACTTTTCCATATAGCAGTTCTTTCTCTGTCTTCTGACACACCAGTTTGCAAAAGCAAATTAACAAATACAGGTGGCACTAAAGATGCCATAGCTCCTGATACTTCAAAAAGTGTATTCATTTTTATGCTCAACCTGATTTAAAAGCCAACCAGTATCTATCAAAACATCGTTATGGCCCTTGATGGCAATAGTATAAGGAGAATTGGGCAAATAATGATGAGCCCCAAACTCTTCCTTAATATTGTCCTGTAAGGCTTTGCCCATTGTATCTAAATTATATTTATTGAAAGAAAAATTTTTAAAATACATACGTAAAACAATATAATATGTATTTAATTTTAAGAATTGCTGAAAGGCATTTAATAAGAACGGCCTTGCTGGGATTCTGATTCTATCACCAATAGGAATACCTTTTGCCTTTGCCCTTTGCTTATATTCGGGAGATACAGCATATATACCGCCGAATTCTAACTTATATGCAATAGTAGCTGCTTTAGCATTGAAAAAACCAGCACTAACCTTAATCTTAGTAGGTAAGTCTCTGATTTTATTAATAAGATGCGAATTTGCCCATAGCATGTAGAGCCTGCTCCTTTGCAAATTCTTGGTATTTAGAATAAAAAAGTTGACCATAGACAGTTGTATTAAAATGGATGGGAGCATTATTCCCACTCCTAGCATTGTATGACGCACTGATATCACCAGTTGTCATTCCATCCATACTTCCTGTTAATTTTGCTGTTTCTTTTCCCCCAGAAGTCTTAACGACAAAATGAGCCACACACAACCCGACATAATAATATCTAGCATCATCATGTGAATACCTGTAGTACCCATTTTGCCAATAATCCTTCGTAAAATGAAATATAGCTTTAACTTGTTCCTCATTGCCCGCTAAATCATTGAAAGACTTGGTAAAAGCTTCAAAAAAAGCACCAAAATCGACATTCATATTATCATGATTGAGTCTAATGTGTTACAGATCATAGATCCAAATTGTTTGTAATATTCAGTCCTTGCTTGGTCTTGCTTTTCCTGAATATTGGGATCATCTTGCGCAACAAAAGAGATAACGCCTCTTGCTACCAAATCTATTACATTGGGCTCAGACTTCAGCAAAAACTTTTTCTCTGGATCAGTAACAATGCAATTAAGTACAGATGATATTGTAATTGTGTCTTTAGAAATCTCCTGATAAGCAGATGTGTCAAACGTATAACTAAAATTATTGTTGGAAAAAAAAATATATTGTTTCATGTAAACAATCCTTTAAATATTGCCAGTTGGGAATGGAATTGTATTACCTGCAGGGAGTCCAAAGTATGTAAAGTTTAGCTCTGGATATCTTGCAAAACACCCACCTGTAGAAGTGATATACTCTTGGTTGTGTACCTTTCCATATTGGTTATAAGGTGCAAAACTATCAAGCATAACAGTATAATAGTTAATATTGTTAACTATTGCATTTTTTGTATTGGCACAAATAGTCAAATAATTGCTAGTCTTGTTTGTAGCAACATCCAAAATGGGATTGAATTGGATAGAGATATTTGCCCTTGCTTCTAGGTATTCCCTAATACTGCGATTTTGGTATGCATACAGTGGTTGTTCAAGAGTATTTGAGTAACTGGTTGGGAATGTTACTACTACTTTTCCAATGTCAGGACTGAAAAGCCCTCCAGTTTTTGTTACAATAGTGCTAAGTGCATCAAAGACTTTTTTGGCAATATCTAATGTTGTTTTCAGCTCTCCTATTGCCTCCATTGTACCTTGTTGCTGTAATAGTCCGCTAACTGGAGGCACGTCCTGCATAAATTCACTGCCAAAAATGAATATAAATTCCCTATATAAGCTCATCATTTGTATAGTATTTGAAATCATCATTTGGAGGGCCGATATCCCAATTGAGTCATATTTTTGGCTCTCCCTCATACCAATTGATATATGAGAAGATATGTAGGTAAACTTCTGAGTTCTGAAGTTAACTTTTGGTGTGGTTGCTTTTGAAACATCTCTATCATTATATAGGGATATCGCACCTCTGATATTTTCTACTGGGACTGCTACAGTATCATCCTTAAAAGATCCAACTTGTTGTACAAGAGCATTATTAATAGTAAAGCCACTTGCAATCATTGGCGTAATCATATCCTTCGACACAACGCTAAAGAACTGAGCTGGAAGAAAACTACCCCCACTTTCTAGCCCATCAGCTACTATTGTTCCATCATGTAAATCTTGTTTAACTTGACTGATATAATTATAAAACGACCCAGATTCCAAATACTGAATCCCAGTCAGCTTCGCATTATCGATTTTGTGTCGTTCGCCTGTTTTTGGGTCTACTTCAAAACTAATTTGGCCGTGTAGTTTACTAGTCGTCATATTAATTACCCTTCACAATAATTCTTTTGGTGATGTATATCATGCTGTTAACAGCTGGCATGCCTGGTGTTGGGTAGGTTACTGCATTTGGAACCCCACAGTAATACCAGCCAGTGGCCATGAAATCAGTACCAGGTGCTGTGCCTGGGTCAGCTAATACAATTGAGCCATCAGCATGACTCGCTAAAACAATGTCACCAAAAGCCGCCGCAGTTTTTCCCTCAAAATAAGCACCCAAAGTAACTGCTACTTCTCCGCTACCTGATACCATTACTGCCAATTGATCAGGGTATTGCAAAGTCGCATCTGTCTGATTTACAGGGAAGTTATTGAGCCCACGACTAATAATACTTTTTGTGGTCACAACACCAACAGCGTAAGGGTCCTTAATATCAGCTGCTTTGCCTGACACCATTACTGTTTTGTGTGAGTTGTCTGGTGCTTCTGGTGTTCCTGCTGTTACTGGTATGCTATTGCCATAGACAAAATGACCAAACATTGCTGTACTACCATTTTTCACCATATAGGTACGAACAATATTATCTAAATTCTCTGAAACTATATCGCCAGGATCATAACTGTAAGAAAAAGGGCTGACTTTGAACATGCTTGAATTCATTTTTTAATCTCCAAAGATAAAATTATATTTTGAGTTATCTGTATTTTTTTGGCTACGTGTTTCCTTTGGCAAATTATTTAGAATACTTTCCCAACGAGAATATAATGTATCGATATTCTCTTTCAAACCAAGCTTTTGTGCAAATAATACTGATTGTTCTGCTGGCTCCACTCCATCTTGTACTTGTGGCACCACATGACCATATACTTTTGGGGCAATATACTTCGCGAATAAGCCCTCTAATTTTTCGAGGTCCCCAAGTCTGTTAAGCTGTGCCTCATGTTTCTTAGCATTGTCTTTTAGTTCAGTATTTTCAGTGCCCAAAGATTTAGTTAATTCAGTAGCCTCTTTTAGCTCAGTTTCTAGTGTTTTGATTTTGGCCTGTCTTTTCTCTTCTTGCAGATTATCGTATTTCTCCCTCAATTGTTGTAACTCTTTGGAAAGACTATCTACAGCATTTCCATCTTCTAATACAGTATTGCCATCTGTTACCATTGTTCTCCCCCTTACAGTTTTCATGATTGCGATGTGATCAGCTTTAAAGACGTCTATCGACATCTTATCTTCCTGATATTTATAATCTTTCCAACCAATAGATAGTTTCTTTTTAGAGAGTATATGATGTTTTGAAATTAGATCATTGCCTTGTATATGCAAATCTACCAGAACTCTATCATGGTTGATTAAGGAATTATTTGGCTCATTTGGGTCGATTTCCCCAGCTTTTAATTTGCGTGGGTTTTTTGCTTTGCCTATTAATCTTGCCTGTGGCTGATGAGAGTCGTAGAGCACATTTACGCCCTCTAATGACTTAATAGCATCGTCAGATGGCATTTCTCTTTTTATGCCATATTGCTTATTATCTTGGTATTTTTTCTTTAACCCACTGTGTTTCCAAGATTTAATATTATTGCCACTATAATAATGGACACAAGGACTGAAAGCAGTACAGGATGGGATTATCAATGTTTTTTTGCCTCTAGCCATCAAATTGCCCCAAGCGAATAAGCACACTTGCACCCCCATAATTCCCCTGGATAGATGTACTCCCCATTAATCAAGCAACCTCGTTCAATGTAAAATTTTTTGCCATTTGCGTTCCTATGGTTAATCCTTGGATGTTCTCTGAAGCGATTTGTATAGTCCCAAAAAGCAACCCTGATACCTAGATATAACATTAACATATACAATGCTTTATTGAAAAATCTATTTGAATTATTGTAGGCAAAACAGTATGTTTTTAATGTTGTGTAAGAGCTAATAATGTGTTCTTGAGTGCTATTGCTATTGGCAGTAATATTAAACTGATAGTGCACAGCAAAAAGATTAATCCAAAATATTTGTTCTGTTAAAGTTTTTTCTTTAAATCTAGTGGTATATTCTTTAGTCAAATCCCGAAAAGAGTCAATATAAAGATTAATTATATCTAAGATGTAAAACGGCAATAAATTAAATTCTTTGGTTTTATAGGCATGATGTAGAGCCTTTAACAGCATACTATAATATACAATATCTTTCTGGGCCTGCTTAAAGGTTTGTTGCTCTAATGCATCTATTAACCAAAGTACAAACAGTAATTTATACTCATCATCATGCTTTAGGTGTTTTAAAGTGTTCAAATTTTTTTTCGAAATTCTTAATGCCTGTTTCGCTTTCAAGACTTACTTCCTCCGCTGGTAATTCTCCAGACAAATCAATATTTAATGACGAGTGTTTGTTTACATAAGTTCTGATTTCTTCTTTGCTTGCAATCCCTGAATATTGTAATTCTGTTAATGCTGAGATTTCTTGGTGCATTGCGTCCGCTTTTTCCTTTGTCATAACATCTCTGCCCCAAGCAATCTGACAATCAGCGGGCAATTCCAATCCCTTATTTTTCGCTAAAATGAAAAATATTCTTTTAATGAAGGGCATGAATTTCCTTTGGTAGTTGTCTAGCGTATCTCTCCAATTGTTAGTGCCAGTGTCATCATTAGAAGTGAATCCGCTTTCAGTTTGGCCGAACAACCTCGACATAGTACATTGTGCATAAATCAATAAAGTCTTTTTCAGTTCATTATAAGCTGTGATTAAATAGTCTAAATTTGGCAGATTAATTCCTTTAATTTCTTCATTTACTCCAATAGGTAAAAAACTATTATTATTAATGTTGCGTGATGCAATCTCTATTTTATTATCACCTGCTATAGTTCTATAAATAACCAAATTAGCTCTAAGCCCCAACTTCGCCAAATCGTTTTGTAGCGTATCTAACTGTTTCACAATGTGTATTAACCTATGTATGATAGAAATACCATAATAAAAATAGGTTGGGGAGATTATTGCTGGTGCTGGATTTGTTACAACATGTATTAGATGAGAGTGATGATAAATTGCTGTATTTACTCCGCTTTCAGCGATATTAAGAAAGCTGTAAGAGATTAACCACTCTTCTGGGATGTAGCGGTCAATTAAAGTGTCATAGTACATTATGCCACTACTTGGAGTTGCATAGATGGGCTCTACTACCTCTAACCTGTCTAAAAACCCAATCCATTGGGGGCTATTCCAATCGATATCTTGGGTAGTATCCAGCTCCCCTAGTCTCTTAATAACTATTTTGCATCCACCAAACAGAAGATCATTTTTAACGCAAGAGGTTATAAGAGCATCGCACTTAAACTTTTGCCATTCTTGGTTCAGAATGTCTGCTGTTTTCTCATCTTCTTTTGATTGTAGTACTGGAAAAGTACTAGTAATATCATGTAGATAGACATTAATAATAGTATCAACAATTGGATGCGTACTGAAAAAAGCTAACTCAGCAAATGCAGTAAAGTTAATACTAGGGTAATGTTCTGAAACAATACCATCATTAATATAATTATTTCTATTATATTGTGATTGGATCCGTTTTGCTAAAAGGTAGATTTCTCTATTCGTTGTATTTTCTGGAAATAATTCCTTAAGCTTCTGATTCAGAAAAATATTTTCTGGTGTTGGCTGATATACCTTTTTTGGCTCTACTTTTATCTCTATTTTCGGCCCTTTTTTTGAAAAAAAATCAAATAAACTCATAAATATTCCTCAAAAATCATAATGGAACAATTTTTTATAAATTAGTCCCCCACTACTGCAAGGTACTGAGAAACACATCATTAGACTATCGGCAAGGTCAGGACTGACTGTGGTTTTGACATCTCTTGCCCCTCTTTTTTCTATACAGAGTTTTCCTGAAGGCGTGTCGTACCAAACAATTTGGCGTAGTTGTAAGCTCAACTTTGCTCTTAGTTCTAAAGAAATGTTTTTGCTAATTAATATATGGGGTTCATCAAATGAACCTCGATAAGTATTGATGAACATATTAGCTAATTTGAACCAATATTGAGCTTTAATATTCTCAAAGTTTTTAGAAACTTTCGCCGAGTGGATATTGTCGAGTTCGGCTTGGGCTGCTTCATTGGCAATGAAGTTGGTAAATTCTACATCAAAATTAATTCCCATTCTAGATCTGTCTTTAATCAGTGTTGTAATAGCATAACCCATGCCAGTGCCATCAAATATTAATTTTTTACAGTTGAAAACCTTTAATATATTCAGTACCTTATCAAAACTATCATTAATATCAATTAACGTGCCAGACCATTCTTCAATGTGGATTAAGGTGCTGCCCATTCTTATTGCGAGTGCACATAGGTCTGTACCTTTGTCTGCAACATCAAAAGCACCTACAATCTCAGTAGATTGTTTTATAATATCAGTAAATGCTGAATTAATAGCCTGAATATTAATGATTTCGTTGGTAAGTTCCTGATTTCTAATGCCAAGTATTTCAATTTGAAATAAACTTTGTAGTGCTCCATACTCTAACCTTTTTGTTTCTAGTCGTTCTTCTGTCATTCTAGGGTCATCGAATGCTGTTATTTTAAACACATCTATATTGTTGGCAACTGCATAATCTAAGTTGTCAGTATATGCATTATCGTTGTGGGGCAAAGTGCTACATTGGATTAGGCAGGAGCAACTTTCAGTCAAAGCCGCGATCAATTTTGGGTAATTGTTATTAAAGGCGGCCTCATCTAGAAATACTACTGTATGCCTTTTGGACCTACCTGCTTCTTTACCAAACTCTCCTGTAAATGAGCTACCGGTAGCAGGAATAAAAATATAACGTTTTTTAATATCCTTCATTACCGAATAATCACCACGAAACTCAATAGGTAAGTGTTCAATGAAAAATTTAATTTTAGGAAATAAAGTAGACACATCGCCAACAACTTCTAGGGAATCTTCATTCATGGTCACTAATGCAAAACTTTGGTATTTCCTGAAAATAGCAAGCGTACAAAACACAGCAATAATGACCCATGTTGCTCCAACTGACCTGACCTTATCTATAAATAATGGTTTCTTGTGGTCTATGCATTCTACTACTTTTCTGACTAACTCTCTTTGCCTTTGATAGAGGATGAAAGGTAGCACCCTATCGGTATTGAAAATAAATCTAGGATCGTCGGTAAACCCCCAATGAACAATAAACTCAACAATATGTGTAGAGTAATATTGCTTCATCATGGCAAAAGAGAGATTAGGAACACCAGACAAACTGTCTAATTTTCGCATAAAGGTAATAAATCTAACTCTTTCTTTAATGATAATTTTTCTATCTATACCTTCTTTAAAATCAGTATGTTGAAAGATATCATGTAGAGCATTCGTGAGTTTGTCTTTGTATATTGCCAAGATTTCCTTTGAGACAGTTGCCAATATTAAAGCTCCATAACTTGTTCTATTCCCTGAGAGTTTTGTGCATACATTTTACTATAGTAAGCTAGAATCTTCTTATTTCGCAAAAAAGATTTGATAAGTTGTTGATTTGACATTTTAAATATTTGATTTGTGTAGGGATGCAGCAAGCTGATTAGAATTGTATAGCAATTTGGTATAACATCAGTATTTAATTGTTTTTGCAAACAAAATACATCAAAAGCCAGTTGGTTGTAGTAAAAAAAGGCTTTAATATTGTTTTGAAAAGCACTCTTAGATATTCCTTTGTTTGTAGTCTTAATATCAACTAGGAATGGACCATTGTTTGTATTACCATAATAGTCAACTCTAGTAATTAAGCGAAGGTCTTTACACATAATATCAATATGTAAATCAGTGTATTCCACAAAGGACATCAATTGTTGGTAGAGAGTGCTAGACTGCAAAGAATTTTTAATATCGATGATTTTATTAAGAAAATTGTCTGTAATATAAATTTTTTTTTGAGCATATGCTTTGTCGACAGTGTAATATTGACCAAAAGTCTTTTCCTGCAACAAAAAATCATGTAAAGCAACATTTTCCTTATCTTGTCTTTTGTCTAGAGAAAAGTTGTTGTGATGTACTTTTTGGTGAGCAAAATTAAAGTTATTTCTTAAAACATCGCAAAAAAACTCTTTTCTAATACAGCCAGTTAGTTGGTGATATTCTAATCTACTTGGCACTACAAAGTGTAACCATTAATAATAAATTCAAACAGATCATTGTCAGAGATAGTAGCCTCTGGAGTAGAATTCTTAACAATATTATTGATATTCATCGCATCAATAAGCATTTTTTCATGTATTACACTAGCATTAACATATTGAGAGAGCACTTTTGTTGCCTTCTCTATGTCTAGATAGGGTATTTCTTTTTTCAGTCGTTCTCCATGAGAAACTAACAATTCTATATTATTCTGATGGATTTTAACTGTGTTTTTTGCTGATTCTTGGGCAATGTTTTCAGTCGCTTCTTGCTTGGTTGAGTCAGTATTAGTTTCTTCCAATAAGGGGACATCTTGACTAGTCATGTTATTTAAGTGATGTAATTTTGACTTTGCCATTTGCCCTCCTTAACTATCTGATTTAATGTACTTTAACAATAATTCATTAGTACTTTGTTTAATCTCTAATAAATGGGTTACTATTTCTTCTTCTAGTTCCTTAATCCTATATTTTCTATTATAGTTCTTTAACAAAGTATTGATATTATTCTTCAATACAAGCAGATTTTTGATTGTATCTATGGCAACTGTCTCATTCTCCATATTAGCTCCTATGTTGTAATAGTTATTGTGCTTCCACCCCTAAGCAATATTTTAAGATTGAGGTGAAACACACTCCCTTTTGTTATACCTGTTAGCTCCACTATCTTACTCAGCTGGTAGTTGTGTTCCACAATATTGTTATTTAGAGCAAAAAGCTTGTTTTCTAAGTCGTTTTTAAATAGTCTAAACAAATTATTATTTAAAAAGTTGTACATAATGCCAAGGTCAACATCAATCATACTGTCTCTAACATTTAGTAACAGCAGATGCTTAACCATAGACGCAACAGCATCCGCCCCAGAGAAAATAGCAAAGCCATGTTTCTGTAATATGAGTTCATTATCGTCATCAGTTTGTATACCATATAACATAACTTTGTTCTTAAAAGTATTATTCATAATTTGTTCCCTGAAATGCCTGTTACTGGTCCTGAAGATGTAGTTAGAGCCCCAGCTAAGTGTTTGTGTGCATTATAATTTTCGCCATTAATACTAAGAGTCCCATTAATACTAACATTACTAGCCTTAATAGATATGTCATTAGTGCTTTCCAATGTAACACTTTTGTTAGTTTTAATATTGAGATTATGACCATCATTAATGATAGTAGTATCAGTTGTTTGTGTTGTAAATATACCACTAATGATAATACCATCAGCGAAGTCGAACTTTCTGGCTGTATTCGGTATGCTGTTGTTTAGCCTGGTGTCAGTTATGTGAGAAAAAACATTATCATTGTCATCTTGTAAAAATCCAACCACAACCTTATCACCAATGACAAAACCCCCAAGGTCCACTTTAATCTTATTGTGCATAAGGGGAAAATAAGGCACCTCATATAATATAATTTCTTTTTGTACTTTATCCTCAATATTAATAGGTTTGTTGATTAAGTGTACCTTACATAAGTAATAGTTATTATGTTTTTTACATTCCAATATCTGACCAATAGCTAGAGTATTAATCTTATTGATTTCATTCTGTATCTTATGATAATCTGTAAAAATGTCTTCCATTATTTCACCCTTAAATATAGATGAATTTGGTGACGGCACTTATAGTACAAACCGTAATTAATTAATACTTCTCTACTGAAAGAATTCAGGTGCCCATGATGTAATATTAATGGTGGGCATTCTGTTAAGACAGACCTACTAGCATAGATGAATGGGCTACAAGAGCATGTTAATACTGATATGATTAATGCTAAGATTTTACTTTTCATCATTATTTTTTTTAATGAAGTTATTGATTTCTGTAATGTCTTCTTCTGTGAACTCATGATCCTTTATTATTTCCTTATTTGTGATATGTGATAAACTTTCTTCTACTTTTCTATCGTGTTTAATTACATCCTTAAGATGGACGATATTAGCATTATTTTGTTGTTTAAGGAGGTTAGTTCTATAATTATAGTATATTAAACCAGAAAGGAGGCAAACAAATAAGCCCCCTATAATAGACACACATATAACTATATACTTCATTTCCCTTTTTTTCTATCTACAAATAATATTACCATAGATGTAGATGCCCAAGTAACTATCATGTCAGAATTAAAAGCTTTATCAAGGAGAAACTTAACTTTACTAATAATGTAAGTAGGATCCTTCACCCCAACTATTATCAATAATATAACAATCACAATAAATGATATTACCTTTTTATCTAAATTAATCAACGTGGATGCCTCTTTAAATAATAACCTTTAATCAACAAAACACTATATACAGTAACAATAATATTAATTAGGAGATTAATACTAAGTGGAATATAGAGAGTAGTTTTAAAGAATTGAACAATAGTCTCAATATCTAAAAATACACAATTAACCAAATTGAAAACTATTATAAATCTGTGGATTTGTTCAGGGATCCTGTAGTTTTCATATATGTAACAATAGATACTAACAACAGATAAGCCATTAAAAAAATCAAATATTAAATGATTATCAAAAATAGCTCCATACTTCCCAGAAAAGTAGATGATAGATGGTCGCCCAATGAAATACCAGAAGATAATGCTGAAACTGAAATACTTGAATATGGCTTTTTTCCTCATATCATGCCTACTTTTCACATTTTTCATAAACATAGCTTATACCCCAAAACATTAATGCTATCTTTAATTATATGTTTTCAAATGAGATTTAAGCAAACTTATGTATTGGGTATTTATAATAATGTAATAAGCATATGGTTATATTAGGCATTATTAGGGCATAAAGGCGTAATTATGTATATGGGTACTATAATTGATTATATGAGGCTATATTTAGTTATTATGGGTTATTATTGTGGTTATGGGTATGAGTATATGAGGGATTTTGGAAAATTTTTTAAAAAAAAGTTTTGATCTGTGCCACTACCCTTTAAAAAAAATACTTTTTTCGAGGTGTTATTACTTTAGCTGATATTTATATGCTAAACTATTGTTATTTGGCGTTAATTACTTGACATTGAAGGCAAATCATAGTATAATAGTTCAAGAGTTAAATATTGATGCTGAGCATCTTTATGGAGAGCACATGAGTGCATGTTAGAGACAATCTGAAAGGTAAATAATTATGATGAATGCAATATTAATGGTTAGTGATGTTTGTAGTTATTTTTTGAAAAAGGGTGTATTATACGTAAAGTATCAATTATTGGCAATAGAGTTACTGAGAGCAAAGAGAAAACATCATATGCTTGGAGTACTGAAAGACGAAAGTAGGAAGTACAGTGTGGCAAGGCACCAAGTAAATGTCGAAATTAAGAAGATGGGCTAAGAGATAATTAGTCAACATAACACCCCTTATGTTGCGTTTTTAAAGGAGAAAAAATGGATAAAATGAAAGTGCAAGAGCAAGAATTAAGAAAGCTAGCAAACTTTGTCAATGACAACTTTGTCTCAAGCAATACGAAATTATCATATAAATATGATTTAAAAGTATTTACTGATTATTGCAAAGCGAATAATGTAAGTAGTCTATCTGAAGTTAATATGCTAGTTGTGATGAAGTACTTTATCGAAAGCAAGGCTAACAAGTCATATTCTACACTACGACGTTATACTGCAGCTTTTCTGACTGTGCCTCACCTAAAGCAGTTTGTAACAACAGACGAGTTTGGGAAGTTGATGAAATCAATAGAAAATGAGGCAGATTTAACTGTCAAGAATTCGACTCCAATGAAGCATATAGATGTGATCAGGAAGGTACTACAGTTAAAAAGTCTAAAGTATCAGTTCTTGTTTATAGTCATGTTCAAAGGAGCATTTAGAATCTCTGAGATGCTGAATCTGAAAGTAGATGATATTAGTGTGGAAGAGCAAGGATTGCAGATAACCATCAGGAAATCTAAGACCAGCAACAAACCAGCAAAAATTGGGCTCAGAACGATGGAAATAGATGTAGTTGAGATATGGTTGGAATATAAGGAGACTTTGCAAGATGAGAGAGTATTTCCGATGTGTAGAAGTGCAGTTCATCGATACATCAAAAACCATCTGGGGGAAGAATATTCAAGCCATTCTTTCAGGAGTGGACACGTAACGCGCTCATTGCAAAAGAAAGTACCAATAGAGATAATCCAAAAGACAACGAGGCACAGAGATGTAAATGTCTTGCTGTCTCATTATTATGTACCGGGTTCATCTTTTGAGAATAGTACTGACATTATCTAGAAAGGTACTTCGTCTGAAAATACTGGCTCTGGCTGACCTGTCTTCGCACTCTCGTATTGGTGTGGATGGAGTTCAGCTGGAGAGTCATGGTAGTACTCGACTTGTTCAATGTAACGCTGAGGGTCAGGCTCAGCAAGGTCCAATTTTTCTCCATCTTGGACAAACTGAATCAATCTGACAGTAGAGTTTACACGCTTCCCATACTGATTGTTTTGGATCCAAATATCGATAACAGCAGTAACGATACAACCAGAGTAGAAAATGCTTTTGTCAACAATAGGCTCCTTCTGACGATCGATAAGGAGGATTTCATTCCGATTGGAAGAACGCACAATAAGTTGATTATTATAAAAGTCGTCTTCGAAATCAGAGCCATGTTTAACGCAGTATTTATCTTTGGGTATCTTCAGACCAGACTTACCTATTTCTTGAGCAATTTCCTTCCGAAGAGCTACAATAACATCTTTGTGCTGAGTCTCATCAAGCAAAAAGGAAGCCTGATACTTGTCTGTGGATATGCCACTGAAAGTGGCCTTATTAACTAAAGATGGGTATAAAAGTTTAACCTCTTTAAGAACAACGCTCATAGCACAATACTCCTTAAGTTACAGATATTAAAGCATAACAAAAAACAAGTAAAAAAGTCAAAAACTTTCCCAACTATCCTAACTTTCCTAAGTTTTCCATACTACTCTTATTATGTATATATTATATTAATTACTTACACTATATAGTTCCAGTATAGTAAAACATAGGAAAGTTGAGAAAGTTAGGATAGCTCTGCTATCCATCTGGCATCAAAATCCAAAGACAGCAGAGGGGGTTCTGCATGTGACTGCTCCAACACTGGCCCTTAAAAGATGGGTAGTAAGATAGGTAGGTTTTTTCTGGGTTAACAAACATCAGTAGAACGGCATCTTTTCGGAAAGGGTTGGTATTGCTAGGATTCCTGACCTTAATAGGGAATATTTGTGGTTTAAGGTAATTATTACCTGTACGTTAGGGTTTGTGGTTTTTTTCTTGCATCTGTGGATAACTCTGGCTATTTTCGACAAATCGCCCCCCACTGACAGCATCTTTGTGGTTTAGGGGGGAAAATGGTTCTTTAAGACACCCACCTTGAATAGCCAACCTCCATCTGGTCCCCTGACGGAATACATTCCCATAAGCCAATATTAGTATTATGCCCGCCGGCCCTTCGGCCAGGTGGACGCATTACCTTTGGTGGGGCAGGGCAAATGCCCTGACCCTATGGTGCTATATATCTAATATATATATAATATATCTATATAATACAGATGGTTATATACTTAATCACAGGGTTATGCACAGAAACTGTTGATAAGTATTAAATACAGTGTAACTACAGGTTGTTAGCTTGGATTTTTTATGCTGATTCTTCTATCTGAATATTAGAATATTTATTAACTATGCTTCTAGTTAACTTATGCATGAAATCTTTTCTTCTATTTGCTATTTTTAGCTCTATTTTTTCTATCTTCTGCTGTGTTTTTTTCCAATTACTGCTGTACTTCTCTTGCTTTGCTAGTTTTTGTTGAGCTTTCTTTAGCTTGTATTGGTCCTGTTCGCTAATAATGTTAATATCATGTATTTTTTTTCCTGATATTATCTTGTTTTCAAATTCAAATTCAACACAATGGCTTAACAATATTTCATTATTGTCACCTTGTCTGATAGTGAATACCTCTTTGTTCTTCACTTCTCTCTTCATTTTTTTTCTCCTGATGTGGGTTAGTCCATGTATAGATTATCAAATCTAACGCATTTTGGTGTAAACTTTAACTCAAATATTCCTGTAGCACCATTACGGTTCTTAGCTACTATAACCTCTGTTACACCTCTGCTAATATCATTGTCTCTGTTATAATATTCATCTCTATACAACAGTAAGATTAAATCTGCATCTTGCTCTAAAGCTCCAGACTCTCTCAAATCTGCCATTGTTGGTTTCTTATCCTGCCTATTTTCTACCTCCCTATTTAACTGTGATAACAACAAAATTGGTATATCTAACTCTAGTGCTAACGCTTTTAAAGAGCGTGACACTTCCCCTAAATCTTGTGCCCTATTGCTATATCCCTTAGAATTACGGGGAATATTCAGAATCTGCACATAATCAATGACAATCAAACTTAAACTAGGTAGTTGAGATTTTAAACGTCTAGCATATGACCTTATATCTAAACTAGTAACATTGGTATCCTGTGAAACATATATTTTTGATTTCCGTAATGATTCAATAGCATGGTACACATCATCTGTTTCTGCATCATTAAGATTATTATTTTTAATATTGCTGTGGTTCACTTTAGAAAATGAGCTGACTAATCTATACGTCAACTGTACTGCTGTCATTTCCAAAGAGAAAATAGCAACAGGATTATTGTGTGATACAGCAATATTTTCAGCAATATTCATTGCTAATGATGTCTTCCCCATTGAAGGCCTACCAGCTAAAATAATCAACTCACCTTTTTGTAAGCCAGAGGTAAATTTATCTAATTCAACAAAATTGGTTTTTACCCCAGTCCCAGAATTAGGGTCAGTGGATACTATCTGTTCTAGTACTTGGTCTAATATATCATTAACATGGTTAAATTGCTGTTTCTCTGCATTTGAATCCTTGATTTGAAATATTTCATGCTCTACTTTGTCTAATATATCTTCTGCTCCTAATTCTTTTGGGTGATAACACATATCAGCCATCTTGGTACTAAGTTTTATCAACTCTCTTCTAATATAACACTCTCTAATAATATCTGCATAACTAAAGATATTGGCAGCATTTGGCACCAAAGATACTAAATCATTTATATAATTATTGCCTCCAATATATTCTAATTTGTCTTCTTTAGTCAGAATTGCTGATAATGTTATTGCATCAATATTTTTATAGGTCCTAAACAATTGTCCCATGTAGTAAAAAATGGTTTGATGCTCTTTGTAATAAAAACTATTTTGGAATATTAACCCTGAAATGTCTGTATATTTTTCCTCGTCCAATAATACACAAGATAACAACATTCTCTCTGCTGATTGTGAATGAGGTGGTGTTTTAATGTCTAGTTCCATCGTATACTCTCCTGTTTAATATTTGTAGCAGTGTTTGGTACCAATTGCACAAAATACTTGCTATTTTCTTTGCTGAAATGCAAATGGTTAATACATATATTAATACCCTTTACATCGTCAAATTTACCCCATATAGGCTCTTCAAATTTAGGAATGTATATTGCACCATCTTCAATAGAAACACTAAAATTTTGGTAAATGCTGAACACTAAAGGCGAATTCT
Source organism: Sabellastarte sp. h YS-2021 (assembly GCA_964017235.1). Classification (NCBI taxonomy): domain Eukaryota; kingdom Metazoa; phylum Annelida; class Polychaeta; order Sabellida; family Sabellidae; genus Sabellastarte; species Sabellastarte sp. h YS-2021. Next base: position 35,093 of record CAXHLB010000559.1, on the reverse strand, counting down.
TGCTCGCTAAGCTACTATAGTCTGAATTGGGGAGATTATTAATAGCACTGACAGCTCTTATCTTTGCCCCATTAATACATTCCTGCGATACATGTTTGTGTGATTCCCATGCTGGATTGTCCCTTATAGCATGCAATATCCATTCGAGAAAAAAGTTTGGTATTTTGTTTGGTGCATTGTTTACTGAAAACTGATAAGAATTGACGGTTACATTAAATATTATCCGGGAACAGATGAAATGATGTGCTATTAATGCTTTTTGATATTTATTTAAGTGTATTTTAAATTTAAATTTATTGTCTTCCATTAATTTTCCTCTTCATTATAATGGTGGCACGTGTCCTCAACCCATTGGTTCTTTGGACTGAGGACTTCCTACATCACTATTGAGTAGGATGCAGGCTCAAATGGCAGTGCCAATGCCAAAAATTAATTAATAATTGCTACTCCATGCCAAGATGCTTTGTACTTCAACATCTTAATCAAGGCTGGCCTCAATCTCTCTGAGACTCTCAACTTCTCTAAGAAGATAACTTTATTGGTTTGTATTAAGTCTTTGCTGACTCTGTGTAAAAAGTGCAAACGCTGAGCCTTTGCTTTCGCATACAAAAGACTTAACTTTTTCTCTTCATCTTTCTGATTTTGGGACCCATTTTGTTTTCTCTTTAAGTTTTCGTGTACTTTGTATATCTTGCGTTGCAACCTAGCATCAAGCACAAAATCCTCAACCTTCAAAATCTTAATATCGTTAGTTGACCATGGGGTGTAGAGAGAATATATCTTGTTTTCTATCTCCTCAACCACTTTTAACACTAAAAAGTACTTTTCTGCACATGTTCTTACTCCCACAGCATACTTTATTGTTGTGATATTTTCTGGGAGGATAGTCCCCTTAAACTTGATTGGACTATGCAATTTTGGGAATTTGACAAAAGAATCTTGTTGGATAGTAATCGGATTTTTTGTCATAAATTCTGCGTCCTCATACGGCCCTTTTTGCTTTGGATATTTTTCCCTCTGATTGTAAAACTTACAAAAGGCATAAAATACATCACTAACAGCATGCCTCAAAACATCAGCATTGACAGTCCTTAAATGCTTGTTAGCTTTCTTTAGATCTAGCAATAGATTGTTACAGCTACCGATAGGTAAGATTTCTTCATTGTAATCTAATGATAATTCTTGCCTTTCCCAGATAAGTTGTTTTACGAAAAGCACACCATCAAAATGAGCATCTAAAAAAGCTTTAGCTTTCTTGTCTGGGTATAACCTCAATTTGTGTACCTTTATTACTTGTCGTCCTGTGATTTTCATTTTGTCCTCTATTAATCAAATGATGCATGTATTATATCAAACTATTGATTGATGTGCAACATTATTTGAGTTATCCACAGAAAATTGTCATTTTTGGTGATTTTTGGGCCTGAATTATCCACATTTAGGGTTGGAAGATACCCCCCTTTAATTTTTTTTCGATGGGTATGACTGTATTAAAAAAAAACATACCTACTTTTTTCCCCAGTAAAAAAAAACATCTCTCTTATATATAAAGTAGCACTAAACTTAGAAGTAACTCATCTCTTATAGAGAACAAAGATGGTAAAATGGAGAAAAAGGAAGAAATGAGCAAGATTTAAACTAAGTTTGGCACTTAAAACTCACATTTGCACACCCAGATAAGGTGGTTTAGGGTTGGAATTGGCGTGTAATAGGCAAAATCGTCCCTAACAGGCATAAGAATAGCATCAAAGGTAGCAGAAAAAAATTGTTTTTGACTAACTAGCTGATTTTAGGGTAAATTTAATTTTTCTGATTCTCGTGCTAATATCTTGTCAATAGCCCGATTGATGCCATCATACCGATGTTGTAGAAGCAATTTGTAGTTATATTTCATTTTTAAGTCTTTAAATTCTTCTACTTCGTCATGATTGATGATTAAATGTGCATCCATCATATCCAATGTACTATTAGGTACAGTGTATGCTGATTTCCTTGCAGAGAAGCTATACTTGGTTACAAATCCATCTGCAGTTAACTCATTAAGCATAGTATAAAAGTATTGTGGTGTCATCCTTAATTTGTGTGCTACTTCTCGAATGATATGATAATGAATCTTTAGGTGCTCATCATCAGGATGAATTAATTTTGTGCCAAAGCCGGCATAAAGTTGATAAGACGCTACTAAACACTTTTCTAGATTCCCTCTAGTTTCGTCCAACAAACTATAAAATTGCTTGATATATAGATTGACGCCAGTGTTTGGCAAAAAAAGTGTTATGCTCCATCCTGATCTTCCCCTCTGACGCCCTTTTTTCACTCTGAATAGCGTCATTTCAATCAAGCCCATTTCCTCACAGGCCTTTAACCACTTAACAACGGTGACATATTCGGTAACATGGAAAAAGTCGCAGACATCCTTAGTAAAGACATTGATTATCTTCCTCTTTTTGGAGTTTTTTTGTCCCCCTCTGAGGTAATATTGAGACTCCATAAAACAATATGCCAAAGCTGCCTTTTTTATTTTATTTGGGCTGAAATTAAGCTGTTTTTTGTTCGCAATCTCTGTCATCTCATCCATGAGTTCTGTAAAATTATTAAACATGAATGGTATTCGTGCATGGGTATGTTTCCGATAATGCAAAATTACTGATTTTCTTCTTGCTTTGATAACTTTTCTCAAAATCCTTCTGTCATGCTTATTATCAATAATTCTATATAATTGTTTTTGTAGTGTAGTTTTGGCTTCTTGGATTATTGTGACGCATTCAAAGTTGTTAACAATATCATCAAAATACCGTTTGAAGATATATTGCTTGACATATCCCCCTGACAACGCTTTACAAAAATCCTTTAATGCTTGTGATGTTTCATGGGGGTCAGGAAGTTTGATGGGCGGGGAAAGTCGCTTTAAGCTTGATTCATCTTCTGGAGTTAATTTCTTAGCAGTTGGTAGTAACATTTTATACCTCAAAAAAATAAAAATTATTCTTGCTATTTTCTTGAGCAGATGGTATCATGTTACTTATTGTGTTGGTTATGATACCTAGCTAGCTGGATAGCAAGTTAGTTGACTCTGATCAAAAAAATTGGACTGGAGTAAAATCTGGTCCTTTTTTTTTGCACTTTCTAATTGGATAATTGTAGCATACAACCTCTCTTCTAGCCGTATTTTTTTGCATTAGCCACTCTTTCTATTACAAAATATTGCCATATTTCCCCCCAAATTGCTATAATTAAGTGTTAATTTTTTTATTATTTTTTTACTTGATATTTTAAGAATAGATGGAAAAATTACCACGAGCCAGGGTGAACTACCCCCACTTACCTACGGTTGAAGTGGGGGCTTTTTTCCTAGAATTACAACATTATATAATTACTAGGCTAACTACTTATTCAAGCAGTATTCCCCTCGCTCCGAGGGTACTTCTATTTGCTATATTGTGACTTGCATTTATATCTGCATTTTCAGTATAGCCACATTTTTTACATACAAAATCTGCTTGGTTATTGCGATTTTCCTTATCTATGTAGCCACATTTACTACATTGTTGCGATGTATACCTTGGGTCTACTAACCCTAATTCTGTATTATATTTACACTTTAATTTATAGTCTAAAAATTCTTTTAACTTACCCCATCCTTGCTCTAGTATATTCTTATTTAATCTTGATTTTGCTTTGACACCCTTACCTGGGTTCTCTACTGTACCCTTTGCTGATTTTGTCATATTATTTACTTTGAGGTCTTCTATCTTTACATAAGCATATTCATTTACTATCCCTCTACTTAGCTTATGGATGAAGTCTTTTCTTCTATTAGCTATTTTATGATGTATTTTAGCTATCTTTTGTTTACACTTTTTCCAATTATTGCTATACTTCTCTTTTTTTGCTAATTTTTGTTGAGCTTTCTTTAGCTTATTCTCATAGCGTTCACTAGCATTTATACTATTTATTTGTTTGCCTGATATTATCTTATTTTCAAATTCAAACTCAATATCTCTATTACAAGCCACTACATTCTTTACACCTCTATCTATAGCTAATATATCAGTGTTCTTTATTTCTTCATAGCTATAATCTTTTTCTGTTTGTAGAGATACATACCATTTGCCACATTGTCTACTTATTGTGATGTTCTTTATAGTCCCTACTAACTCTCTATGTTGCTTATAACTTAACCAACCTATTTTGGGTATCCACACTCTACTGCTTTTTACTCCTTCCATTGCCTTTCTAAGAGGTTCAGCATTATTGTAGCTAAAGCTATCATGTATCCCTTTTTTCTTATGTACAGGATACTTTTGTATTCTATCCTTACCTTTACCATTTGCTACTGCTTTACCTAAATGCAATATTGACTGCTGTAACGCTTCAGAATAAGCATCTTTTAAGAAATGCTTTTCTTTTTTCCATTCCGGCAATAATTTTGACAGTTGATAACCAGGGTTAAACTTATACTCTCTAGTATAATCTTTTCCTTCTTCCTTTGCTTTTATTGCTTTATCATCATCTGCTTTTACTACATCTAAAGCTTTATTGTAGACAAAACGACAACAACCAACATACTGTGATAGTTGCTCATCTATTTCTTTATTTGGGAGTATTAGAGAGAATTTGTATCCTTTCCTCTCTTTTTCTATCTTATTCATACTCAACATTATACCATCTTATTTTATATGTGTGTTACGCAATTCATCCCCCACTTATAGAAGTGGGGGCATTCTTGCTGTTTTTTGGGTAAAATCTGGCTCTTTTTTTATTGTTTTTTTTGCCAAAACTGTGGTAATATAACACAAGTACTACAATCGAATGACCACTTTGATGACAATATACAATATCATTTTTTTGTAGTACTACTCGCAAGAAGTATAAACACATCAGGGATTGTCATTAAGGTTGTTACAAATTCCTTTTTCCTTTTTGGCAATCCATACTGATGTTTTTTAGGATAGAAAGATAGCAAATATGTACAAAAAACGTTCAGATTTAATTTCTATTATGGTACAGAAATTCCCCCACTTTTCTGAACAGGAAGTTACTGAATATGTTAAACTTTGTTTTAATACCATAGGGGAAAAGATTACTAATGGTGAGAGAATTGAATTAAGAGGGTTTGGTGCTTTTTCCCCTAGGACTCGCTCAAATCTTACCATCAGACACCCTAAAACTGGTGTACCAATTAGCCTGAAGCCAAAACGAAAAGTTATCTATTTTCGGGCTAGCCAATATTTAACCAACGCCGTAAACAATGAATAATATTGCCCTTTGTTTCCTCTACACTATTTGAAGAATCAACTAACTTAATTCTTGTACTATCCTCTTTCTGCAATTCCAAAAACATATTTTGTAAGGTATTGAGATGGCTAATATTATTATCATCAAAATGATTTTCAATAACTAATCTTTTAGCAATAATCTCTACATCAGCATGGAACAGCAATGTAAGAGCAGGCATAATATCCAAATGCAACAATGTGATCAAATGCTTCACATATTCTATACCAAACTTGATGCCCTGATACACAATGGTAGAATCAATAAACCTATCAATAATAACGATGGACCCTCTTTCTAGTGCAGGTTTAATGCATTTAATAAGTAATTCATTACGTGAAGCACAAAATAAAAGTAATTCTGTCAAACTACCCATATTGTTGATTTGAAACAAGATATCTCTTATTTTTTCTGATACTTCACAACCACCTGGCTCACGCAAACACTCTACTTTATAGCCTAATTTAACAAAATAATTTTTAATAAAATCAATATGTGTAGTTTTACCAGTACCATCAACGCCTTCCAAAGTAATCAAATTATGCATGATGCTTGCTATCTCCTTCAAAATATGTAATAATTGTACTATACGTCGGTGAATGAAAGGAGATCAATTAATGAAAGACAGCACGAATTACTTAAGCATACTGAGAGATGTAAAAAAGCATATAGAAAGTGGCAAGAAATTAATTGATAAGTCATTGATTGCATTAAACTCTTCTACTTCAGAAAAGGAAATTGCCCAGCTACAAGCAAAATTTGAATTTGCCTCAAAGCTAAGCAACATAGAGAACTATACCACAAACATTCTCAATCAAATTAATATGATAGAAAAAACATTAGAAAAAACAGCATAATATTAAATGTCATTGTCGTCTATTACTTGTTTTCCATACGCTATATTATCAACAATATAGACCTTTAGCCCATGGCTTCTGAACATATTAATTTTGTGTTTTTGTAGTTCAGTTGGCTTTTTGTTTAAAGCCTTAAATTCGATAAAGAATATCTTACCATTTTTGGCAAAAATCCGATCTGGAACACCTCTACAACTTGGACTGACAAACTTGTTGTGTAGGAAGCCTTTGGCTTTAGCATAATCGCAAACTTTTTTCTCAATTTGTTTTTCTAATATCTTTTTCATATTTCCCTCCAAAATTAACCCTCACTTTCATCATAACACATAGACACACCAATAATATATTGGATTTTACATCATCATAAATCTTATAATTAATACAGTTGTTGTTTGGAGGCTAAGACATGTCCAGGAAAGATACGATAGACATATTCACTAAAAACAAAAAAAGATTAATATTACTGCAAATTAACGATAAAAAACCATTAAACAAAGGGTGGCGCACATCTTATACTAAGATACAGGACCTATATGACTACAAAGATTACAACTTGGGTTGGGCTTTAGGCAAAAATGATTTGGTTATTGATATTGACCCAAGAAACAATGGGTTAAATGGTTATAGTGACCTGGTTATGTATTTATTGGAAAAAAGTATAAACCACAAACCTTTTGTTGTAACTGTTAAGACTCCTTCTGATGGCTTCCACATCTATTTAAAAATACCCCCCAAATATTACCACAAAAAACTGCATAAAAAACTCTCTAAATATCCAGGAGTAGACTTTCTGACAGAGGGAAGTCAGTGCGTTGTGCCAAGCAGCAAAATTGGAGAAAAATACTATAGCTGGGCCGACCCAGAAACCAAGTTCCACCAAGACGAAGCACCAGATTCATTAATAGAATTATTGATTAAGGGATGTATTCACAAAGAGGTATATAATCCAGCAACCCAATGCCTATACACTGATTTTGCTGACAGTATTATCGTTAAAGGCTTTGATACTGAAAAAGAGGAGAAAAAAGATGTTTATAGTTATGAGGATATTGTTCAGCTATTAAGTCAGTTGGACCCCTCTATGCCACACGACATATGGCTGTCAGTTGGAATGGCCCTCCATTATTGGGACCAGAACAGAGGCATAGAACTCTGGGAAGAATGGTCAAAAAAAGGTAGCAATTATGTTGTGGGTGATACTATCAAAAGATGGGAAAGTTTTCACAACAAGGGGGGTGTAACAGTTGGTACTCTTATATATTTGGTCAAAAAAAGTCAGTATGAAAGAGAAGCCACAGCATTAAGAAAACTGCAAAAATCAATAGCTAAAGCAAATCAATTAGAGCTTGAAAGTGAGATTCTCAATTCTATCGCAAAAACAGAGTTCAGTCACACCGCTGTAGAAATACTAATAAACAATATTAAAAACAGATACCAACAATTGGAAATACCTATTCAATCAAAGGAGTTTATTAGGGACCAAATCAATGAAAAAAGAATTCTAAAAATACCAGATTGGTGTAAAAGATGGCTTTTTATTAATAGTCACAATACTTATTTTGATTTAGCTACATTTCAATTCAGACGACATGAATCATTTAATATCATCAATGGCAAATTCATTAATAATAACAATAAGAAAACCAAAACCAAAGCAACAAAATTTGTTAGTGATAATGGGTTTATAGAAGTTGTGGACAAACTTGCCTATTTACCTAATCAACCTGAGCTAATTGTCAAGATAGGTAATCTATCAATTCTCAATATTTTTGATAGAAAAACATTACCAAAAGCATTGCCAATCAGTAAGGATGGTCAGAAGGTTATAGATTTAATTAACGCTCATTTGAAGTTTATTTGTGGCAGTGAGAAGAACACCAAAATATTGACTGAATGGGTAGCCCATCAAGTACAATACCTAGGCCAAAAAATACTCTGGGCACCACTAATCCAAGGTATACAGGGCATAGGAAAATCATTCATCGGTCAGTTGTTAAGGTCAGTTTTGGGTTACAATAATGTTGGCACTGTGTCTACTACACAAATTAATAGCCAGTTCAATGGGTGGGCTACCAATGTCTGTGTCAACATATTAGATGAGCTAAAGGTTAGTGGGGTTGGCCGTCATGAAGTAGTTAATGCATTAAAGCCATTAATCACTGACCCAATTATTCAAATCAATGAGAAAGGTGTAAAACCCTATACTGTACAAAACACAACTAATTACATATGTTTTACCAATCATAAAGATGCTGTTCCACTAAGCGTTGATGATAGAAGGTGGTGGATTGTTTTTGCCCCCATAGATGATATAAGTAAGTTCGAAACCTTTACAGGGGTAAGTCATTCAGAATATTTTTATAGTTTGTTCACTGGCCTTGAGTCGTATGTTGGAGAAATTAAGACGTGGTTGCTAGAATATCCAATATCCAAACAATTCTTTACATTAAAAAGAGCACCACTCACCTATGAAAAGCAGAGTATAATTAGTATGCAGATGGATAACATCGATGGCTTGCCTGAAATTATGGCAGTCCTGGAAAAAGGTGGGTTTGGCTTTAATAAAGATATTATTTCTTCTTCAGATATTTTTAAAGTAATTGAGAAGGAGAATCCAGATCTATCCTTTACCAACTACAAAAAAAATTCTTTGCTCAAGCTTCTTGGCTATCAAAAATACCCAAAGCGCATTTTCATTAAGGGGGAACTTAAGAGAATTTGGAGCAAGAAAGAAGTAACGTCAAAGGAAATAAGAATATTATTTAAAATAAAGGAGGAAGAATGAGCCAAGAACTAAATAGAATTATATGCGATTTTTTCGACAGAATGTACTATTTTGACCAAACCTATATTGATTCAATGGTGTCGGGGTCCAATAAAGAAATGCTATGGGACAACAAAGACTTTTTAGATGGAGTAAAGAAATATAAGCATTTATTTAATGAGTTTTCGTCAAGTTTTTTAATTGATAAGATAATAGCAAGAAACATTATACCTGCACTTTTCAGAAAAGAATTCTGGGCACTACAACACAATCCAATTGTAGAGTTTTTCAGTTGTATATTGCTCTTAGAGCCTTTTTGCAAAACGAATCAATTCTCTGAAGAAGAGTTAGAGCTAATCTTTGATTTCTATTGCTTTTTGCTCTCCTCTGCTAGCGAAGAAACGCAGTGCACTGAAGGTGTAAGCTCTAGAATGCCCTGCATTATTACCTTAGCACATCTCCTCTCTCAATGTAGCGTAGAAAGTGGCAATTTCAGAAGATTCAAAGAAAATATGCGTTATTCAAAAGAAAGATTAAAGGAAGTATTTAAGGCACCATTAGTTGGTGTGTCAGAAGAATATTTAACTGAAATTACCGCAGAACCAGATGAAGAAAGAATAGCAAACCTAGTTTATAAAAAACACGGTGGCTACAAGTATATTGGCAGAGGGGCAATCCAAATCACAGGAGAGTATAACTATAACAATATATATACCAAATGTCTATCAAAAAACATTGTGGCTACTGCAGGTGCACATAATGACAATCTTACCTATTATGCCTCGTTATATTCAACAGATCTAAGGTATTGGAGTGCCATAGCATTTTTTGATGTTAAGAATATATGGAACTTAAGTGTGAAATCTGATGTTGCTGCAGTAACTAAGAAAATTAATCCTGCGCTTATGCATCTTAAGGAAAGAGCTGAAAAATTCAGATACTACAAAGAATTATTAATCGAATTATTCATATAAAATGCAAAACAGAAAACTAGCAATCAAATTAACTCTTGATAAGGGCTCTTTTGCTAATGGAAGCAAAAGCACTATTATATATGGTTATAGCAAAAATGATGGCTATTATACTAATATATCAGCAACTATTAACCTAAATTTTGTTACTATATTTGATTCTGGTACTGTAACATTATCTGGTTTAAGTGATAATGTAATTAAGGCCATACATCGCATTAACTACATCCCCCAAGATTATTATAATTATAGGGACAGAATCAGCATCTATGCTGGGTATAATGTTGATGATGATGGGTTGCCACCTCTATGTATTTCTGGCTACATAATGCAAGCAACAGCTGATTTCAATACAAGAATCAGAACATTAACAATCAAGTTTATCAGACATGGAAATGTCCTGATAGACCCAAACACTGTTAATCAATTTTCAGCAGTCAAAGGATACTACAAAACTGTAGATGATTTGTTTTCTGACTTAATCAACAAAATGGGTTACAAATATATTGGCAATAACCCACAAATATTAGATAGCAAAATACACAAAATAGGTAATTATGACAGTATCTTAACTAGTCTATGCTATGACTTTGGACTTCGTCACACTTTGAGTAAAGATGGAAAAATAATGTACGTTTTTAAGGATAATTTACAAGAAGTTTTGCCTGTAATAACCATAAGCAAAGACAATGGCATGATAGGTTATCCCAGTGCTACTGCAGGTGGAGTAATAGTTAAAACATATTATAGAAACGACCTTACTTTAGGGCAAATCATCTACATTGAAAGTGATTTCTTATTCGATATTAATAGAGTCCCAATTTGCACTTTGTCATACCAACTATCCAACCATGAGGATATGTTTTTTGCGTTAATGTTTGTAAGTAAGTACTTTTCTGGATACGCTGTAAGATGAGGCTGCTTGCTGAGAAAGATTTACACAGTTACCAAAAAAGAGCAGTTGACTTTATACTAGATAAGAAAAAATGTGCTTTGTTTTTGGACATGGGTCTTGGCAAAACAGTAACTACATTAACTGCAATTAACTTATTAATTAATGAGGGGAAAATTGCCAAAATACTTATTATTGCTCCTCTTCGTGTGTGTACAGACGTTTGGAGCCAAGAACATCAAAAATGGGAGCATTTACAGCATCTTAAGGTGTCTCTTTGCACTGGCATTCCAATTAAAAGAGCACAGGCATTAAGAAAAGACGCCAATATATATATAATTAATAAGGAGAACACCGTTTGGATTTCAGAACTTATTAACAAAGAATTTGCTTTTGATATGCTAATAATTGATGAGAGTAGTACCTTTAAAGCGAGTCAAAGTGCCAGATTTAAAGCACTGAAAAAAAAAGCACAACACTTTGATTATAAAGTACTTTTGAGCGGTACACCCTGCCCCAATGACCTGCTAGATCTTTGGTCGCAATTCTACTTACTTGATGGTGGAATTAGGTTATACAAAACATTTTTTTTGTACAAAGAAAATTGCTTTTTAACACCGAGACCATATGTTTATAAACCCAAAAACAGAGATTTAATCTACAAAAGAATAAATGACATATCATTATCAATGAGTGCTGCAGAATATATAGAATTGCCCCCAAAAATATACATAGACATTAAAACTGACTTAGATAGTGTATGCAAATCAAAATATTATGACAAGATTAAAAAAGAATTTTTGCTACAACTTAATGCTGACAACACTATTGAAGTAGCAACTGCAGCTGTCATGGTTACCAAATTAATGCAGATTTGTAATGGCACAATATATGATGCAGATAAAAACACTTTTTTACTCCACAAAAAGAAAATAGCAGCATTAAAAGAGTTAATAGAAGAGAACGAAAACAGTAACTTTGTAGTAGTATATCACTTTAAATCTGATTTACAATTGTTGCTTAAGGAGTTTAAAGACGCAGTAGAACTTTCAACCTCAACTCAGGTATTAAACGACTGGAATGCTGGCAAAATTAAGTTATTGTTAGTGCACCCGAAGAGTGCTGGATATGGGCTGAATGCTCAATATGGAGGCTCAATAATAGTGTGGTATGGGCTTACTTGGTCATTAGAACTTTACGATCAAATGAACGCACGATTGTATAGGCAAGGTCAGAAAAATACAGTCAAAATCATACATATCATAGCTAAAAAATGTATTGATGAATTGATACTTGAGTCCTTAAATAAGAAAAATAAAGGACAAAAACAGATGCTGGACTTTATCAAAAATAATCAGGATAGAATATAATGCAACCTACTGAAAAAGCAACACCATTTGTCAAGTGGGTGGGTGGCAAAAGAAGTTTAATTAAGGTATTGTTAGAATATGCCCCTACTAGCTATCACCATTATTATGAGCCTTTTGTAGGGGGTGGTGCATTGTTTTTTGCCCTGAACCCTCAAATTGCTACATTGTCAGATTACAACTCAGATTTAATAATAACTTATGCAGTCGTCAAAAATAACCCATACAAACTTATCAAATCCTTACAAAATCATCAAAAAAAACATAATGAAAAGCATTATTACTCTATTAGAAAACAACATCAATTACAAGATATTATAGAAATTTCTAGTAGGTTTATTTACCTCAATAAAACTTGTTATAACGGCTTGTATAGAGTTAACAGCAAAGGTGAGTTTAATGTTCCTCTGGGTAAGTATGACTCGCCGAATATAATTAATGAGACAAATATTCTCGCCTGCAGTAAGAGATTGACGAATACTATAATCAATTGTTCTGATTTTAAAAAATCTTTATTACTCCCCCAAAAAGATGATTTTGTATATCTAGACCCTCCTTATAATAAAGTCAACTGTACTTCTTTTACAAAGTATACTAAATATAATTTTACAGAGCAAAATCAAGAAGAGCTATACAACTGTTGTAAAGACTTAGAAAAAAGAGGGGTAAAATTCCTACTATCTAATTCTGATACTCCTTATATTACTGAAATGTATAAAGATTTTGATATACAAAAACTTACTGCACCTAGAATAGTAAACTGCAAAGCAAATGGGAGAAATGCAGCAAAAGAAGTATTAATCAGAAATTACATTTAGAGTAAATTAATTAAGGATGCATTTGATATATCTGGTCTTTTATCAGTATCTTTTGCTAAAACTGGTTTGCCTCTTTTTTTAGAGCTTATAATAGCTATCTCATCATCATTCATTATTTTTCTTGCTTCTGTAATAGAGATTAACTTTAATTGATATGCTTTTTGACCAAATTTCTCTACAAGGTACTGCTCTGCCTCTTGGTTCCATTTCCGAAAAGACCTACCTTCCACTAGCTTGTAGCCCTCTAGCTTTTCTCCAGCCTGAATCCTATCAATTAGATTTTCTTCTATGCTATCAAGAAATGCTTGTATTACTTTTTTATTTTCTAAAACACGTTTTATATCAGTATCTAACATCTTTTCTAGTATCATATTTTGCTTAACATTAACATCAAAAACATGTATCAATCCATCAACATGCGACCTCAAAGCTTTGCATTTATGTCTTACAGAGCAGTACTGACATTGCTTGGCTCCAGGCACAGCAGGGGCATCAGGCATCGAGGCAATTAGAGCCTGCCTTTTAATGAATTCTGAATAATAGTGTAATTCTTCCTCATTAATTTCCCAAGTTGAATAGTTAAATATTCTGGGCTGAACTATATGCATAACAAACTGTTTTATATGGTGTTTTACCTCATTAAATATGCCAATTGCATATAGGATACATTGCATATTCTTGTTGGCATCAACTGGGGTATAACCATACTTCAAATCAAATACATGTATAGTATCAGAAGTTATGATGCAAGCATCTAATGTGCCAAATCCCTGAGGTATGATATTATCATAGTTAACCATGTATTCTATTTTCAGAATATCGTTATCATGCTGATATTCAAGCACAAAATCGTAGTATTTTTTGATATAATGAGCCATATCATATGAGAGTTTATTGCCCTCAATATCAGTATCTATTAAGTCTATGGGATCTATTTTGTGGTGTAAGCAATGGGCAGCAATGCTATGTGCTATCTTTCCCTCTAGAGCAGATGGATTTGGTTTAGTCACCATATTGTTTTCAGCCAACCCTGATGCTGGACACAAGGTCCATCTTGGTGCTCTAGAAGGCGATAGTGTACTATGCTGGTTCATCTATAAAGTATATATGATTTGAGGTGGGAAATGCAAGATAGCATCAGCTAATCTAAGAGATTTCAGTACTTTCCGTTATTCCAAGGAGATGGATAATACTAAAAAAAATCAGCCAATGCCTACTTACTTTTTTTGAGACAATGAAAAATTGTAAATAATTTTCCAAAAATTGGTAGAAAAAACCAGAGAAAAAATCCAAAGGAAGGTTTCGTTGTTAATCCCACCAATTATTAGTATTGTATCATAAAAAAAAAGGAGAGTCAAATGCTCTCCCTCTCTTTTTGAACAATTTTCTGTGATTGTTAGAAAAATTGTAACACAACAATCTAATATTGTCAAATTAAGCCAACAAATCAAAGATATGGGTAAACTCCAAAGTACCATTACAGTAGCTCATATCATCCGCAAATAATGAAAACTTCAAATATTGTTCACCATTAATAATCAAAGTATTACATTCCAAATAAAGTTGTATAGGGGTTACATTGGGTCTAATAGGCGATGCTTGAGTTACAACGTCTTTTCTCCAAATCCCACCTGGATACTCAATCTTTTTGTACGGCTCATTATCGACTGGAATTCGAGGATAATGGCGATTTTCTACCAAATTAGAGATTGTGATATGGGTAATTTTGGAGTCAAAACATAGTTTATTCAATGCTTTTGCTGAGCATATTGGTGGCAACAACAGTTTGATTGGTAATACTTTATTTATAGCATGCTCTTTATTTAGCACAATATCATTGTAAAGACTCACCTTCACCTCTAACTTTAAATTTGGATTTGGTTTATCATTAATAATGACCAAGTTGTCTTCAAAGTAGTGCGAATTCATAATAATATCGTATTCTCGTGGCTTTAAATCGAATGGATATGATGCCAGCAAATTGATATTGCTAGTATCCTCTTTTCTCAGCTGACGTCCTTCTATTTCTGTTCTGACAATTTCTCCTAAGTCTCTGTTATCTATTACTGTTGTGTGTAGATTTAGATTATCCATTTTCCCTCCTAAATATCTATTTTGCATTCGATCCAGTTATAACTTCTATGGTTCCAACTCTCACTATAGAAAAATGTTGTGCTATACCCTTTTTTGTATATTACACCCTCGTCATCAAGACAATATAGCACATCCCCATCACTTTCATTGCATACATGTTTGACATCTACAATAGGCCTGCCTTTAGGTGAGTTTAATCGTTTCCAACCCCTTGTAGTATAACCTGATTCGAACATCGTCAGAGAATTGCCATACGCATATAACTTCTGGCCCCAAAGAACATACAAAGTACCATCATAACTATTGCTGAAACCCAAATCTGAGTGGTAGAATATTTTGCAATTATCTTCTGTCAAATTCCCCTGAAAAGCATGATCAGCAGTATCCCCTGCAATTTGCGATTCCAGTTTTCTATAGGTAGTTATAGGACTGGTAGCCAACGAAGAATTACTAGAGCCTGAGTGATATAACCAACCATCATCTGCTATAACGACAGTATATATTCTGTAATGTCTACCGAAAAAGGTGCTGTGTTCGTTTTTGTTCCACTTTGTTAGAAAATGGTATAACTTCTTGACTTTCCTTGATGTTCCTGATCCAGCAGTGCTAGCATCTCCTTGGAATTTGGCATACGCAAGAGTGTAATTGTACTCACTACTTACATTATTAGCTAATGCCCCATAGTTTGAGCCAAGCCCTCTAACACTACCATCTTCAAATAGTATGGAAAAACAAGCAGTTAAGTCAAAATTGCTAGCAAAGTTGCTACTACTTCCCTGATTGCAAATAACAGATCCAGCAGCTACAATATCTTTAACATCATTATACTGACCTATGTAGGTTGGAACTGTTCTGTTACTATAATTAGTACTGCCAAACAGATTGAGATTGATATTGGTACCATCGCCACCCCATCCCCAGCCAAAAATTCTAGCTGTGGTACCACTCCTTGCAATGTAGAAATTTTGTCGATTGTGCATTGTGGTTACTACTTTGTCTATAGTGTATCCATCCATATTGCTATTTGCATTTTGCATTGCTATTATTCTACCGCTTGGATATGTAGTGCTGTCTGTTGTTCCTAGCATTCCAGCCTCATTATCCCCAATACCATATAGTTGATTTGCTTCATCTTTTAAAAACGCACCATGAAGGGCATAGTAATAGTATAAGGTACTGTTTGCCCAAGCTTTAGACGCCCAAGCACCATCACCCATATAGACATCTGTGTATTTTCTATCTTCTGAGATATTAAGCCATCTTTGTTTGGTATTGAGATTATAATAATTGTACAACAAGTAGCCAGAGCCATAGGCAGTGCCATCCTCTGTTAGAGCAATGCTAATGGTTCTTCCAAAAAATAATCTATCAAAAACAGGAGGATTAGCATTATCTTGCTCTACTTCAAAAAATGTTGGGTTAAGGTAAGGAGACTTGTAAGCACTACACCCATCTGTCACAGCACTGCCATTGCCACTATCTCCACTCCCAAATATTTTGCCATCTACTAATACACCAAACCAATTGGACCCCTTGAAATCGTTTTCTGGAAATTTAACCACAGGCCTTGCAATTGTGCCCGAACTTGCATGAATAAACTTAATATCTCCTGCCCACTCTGTATTAGTTTGTATGTCTATGTCATTGATATTACAATCAATTAATGTGGTATCAGTGCTATTAATAATTAATACATTTTGGTTATACGCCAATGCCTCGCTGAACTCACACCTAATAGCCACAAATCTAATCAAAGTATCGGTATTAATCAAATGATGAGCATTAATCCTACCTTTAATATATGAATGCTTCAAACATACAGTACCTATATTGTCAGTAGTATTAAGGACTATGTTTCCTGGGTTGTATAGCTTACTATTTGTTATGTCTAGTCTTATTTGCTTTTGCTGTTCTTCTGTAATAATGATGGGAAAACTGAAACCTGTGCTTGGAATATCAGAAAATTGTATTTGTTGTTCTATTACACAATCCTCAAATGCTGCCCGAATAAACCCAAGAAACGTAATAACATAAGCATTGTCAGTAAACCTACAATTAATAAACTTAATACTCAAAATGTCTTCTGAATCCTGAACATTAGAGACAGAAAATTGACTAAAATTAAAATCAATAAATGTGATACTTCCACCCTTGCCACTATAATAAGTAAAATTCTCGATTGTGGACCCATTACCCTGTAATACAAGGTTATATTTATGATTATTGTTGAGATATTCACTAATATACACACCTTTTTTAAACACAATAGTTCCAGTATATTCAAAAAGATGTGTTGCAACAATAAACAATCTAAGTGATGGTACTGACGACAAAGTACCACTACTCCCTATGCTCCCATCAGAAGCGATATAGCGAACATCAGACTTGTACTCGTCAGTAAAAATATTGTTAATAAGCTGTTTACTGGTTTGGTACGATATATAAGGACAATTATGCACATCTAAGTGTATGCTATTCCTACCCAATTTCAAGGCAAATGTATTGGCGATATTGTTAAGTTTTATTTGGCAATCTGATGGAATATTGAGCTCAAAATTCTCAGGGAGTACACATGATGTAAAGGCAATAATAGCAGTTTCCTCAACACCTTGCATGAACGCAAAGAATATTAAATGTAGATCGCAATTTCTAAATTCTATCTTACCTATAACCTTATTAAAAACAATAGGTTGTGTAAAAATAATATCATTGATAAATAGGCTATTATTACAGTCAATTACAACAGGAACATTAACAGAAGAAGATAAGCCACCAATATAAGCAGTATTTTCATTAATATAAATAATATCATTTGGTCCATTTGTAAGGACTGAATCTGGAACTAGAGCAGTACTAGTATCTAAGCTGACTGTAGGGTCTGCATCTCCTTCTTCCCCAGCGATAAAATCAGCCAAAGGAATACCAAATTTGCCGATAATTAAAGTGTTATTAATGTGATAGACATATGTTTGCTCGTGCTCATCAATAACAGATTCAGTATGGTCTATTAATTCTATTATTTTCTTAAGCGTTTGATTTTTAAGAGCAAATCTTAGTGTTTTGTAGGCACCACCTTTTGTGTCATTCTCTATATTGTCTTCACCAATTGCACTGACTATTACTTTTCCAGTTGCTACACCACCTCCTCCGCCAGAGCCTTCTTGTATTCCAGTTTTTAATAATGCTATTTCTATATCCTGTGCATGGTCGCTCTGGTGGAGATTAGCGATGTCCTGCGTGTTCCTGTCTGTC
This sequence comes from Sabellastarte sp. h YS-2021, assembly GCA_964017235.1. Taxonomy (NCBI): domain Eukaryota; kingdom Metazoa; phylum Annelida; class Polychaeta; order Sabellida; family Sabellidae; genus Sabellastarte; species Sabellastarte sp. h YS-2021. Next base: position 16,801 of record CAXHLB010000559.1, on the reverse strand, counting down.
TCGCTTTTAATAACATCAATATCAGAAGTTACATGCTCAAGGGCACTAATTTTGTCAGTATGAGTTGTTGATGTTTGCTCTAGTGTACTTACTTTACTATTAATAGTAGTAATATCAGTACTTTGTTGATTATTAGTAGATGAGATTGTTTCTACATCAGTTTTTAAAGCCTTAATGTTGAAGTTGTTATTATCTACGCTATTGTTAATAGTAGTGATATCATCAGTAAAATCATTTTGTTTATTTTTTAAATAAGTGATATCAGAAATATTATTATCAACTTTGGTCGTTATTTCAGTATCTTTAGTGCTTCTTGCCAAAGCTTCATCATTAATTAGTGTTCTAATTTCAGTGTCATTATATTCTGTGATATTGGCAATTGCAGTAGTGTTGTCAGCAAGAAGAACCTCGATTTCAGTATCTTTATTGCTTCGTGCCAAAGTTTCATTACTGATTAGGGTTCTAATTTCAGTATCATCGTAACCCCCTGATATTGTTATACTATCTACCTTATTGTTTACAAAAGAACGCACATAGTCAACAGTTGGGGCTTGTTTGCTATTGGTAATGGTAATGTCATCAATATAGTTAGCACTTACAGTATTTAATGCATTTAATTTGGTCTGAATCCAATCTATACTAGGAGCAGAAGTAGAAGATGATATAACATCAGTATTGTTCTCAACTTTTGCTACTGACAATAAAATATCAAAATCAAGTGGATCTACACCAACACCAATGTCGATAGCATTATTCATTTTGATTAACATATGGTTAGATACATTAATTAATGCTCTATATAATGATACGCCTGTTGTGTAGTGCTCTGACCTATGCCACTCTATACCTAATTTTGAAACATATACACCAGTCAAATAATTATGCGTTTTGTGGTACAAGAATACTAGCTCATTTTCATTGATCCCAGCTGGCAATGTAGTTGGCAATGTCTCATCTGACCACTCAATATATGCTGTACAATTAATAACTTGTTGTTTATCCAAAGCCTCGTAGATTTGTTTGCTAGTAATGTAGATTGCACCATCGGTAGTAAATTGGATATTAGAGATGATAGTCCCATCAACACCATCAATTTGTACCAATCTATGTTCTTCTTCTACTACAATTATTTTGTCATGAAAAAATGCTAACTCTTCTACCCTCTCAGGAGAAAAACTATTCTCAGTTAAAGTATAAATACCATTGTCGTTACTATTATCAGGATTAAGCCACAGTATCCTTTTGTTGTAGATAGTTGGGAAAGTATTGCCATTATGAGACTTTTGGGCACTAACTAACTGTAATTCTTTGTTGTTTATAGTAATTATTTGTTCAGTAGTTTCAAATTTTTCTAAGTTCCCTATTATATTATATGGCATAATAATACCTCATTAACTAACAAATCGTTTGGTATTTGGGGCAATACCATATATTATTAAACCTACTTTTTTGACTGTTTTTGTCTTCTCTATCATAAATGTCGAACTTAAATTATATAATTGATACCAATGTCTTGTTTTGTTTAAAAATAATAAGGTCTCTAATTGCCAAATATTGTTATAAAAATCATAGTAATATAAATTAAATCCTTCACCATCAAGCAAGACCTCAGTAGTCTCAGAACAAGAGACACAAAAACTATAATTGTCATTAATATTCATTACAATATTTCCAAGACTAACTGTCTCTGTTGTGTCCTGGATACTTTGGGTATTACTGAAATCTAACATAATTACACCTCATTTTGCAGTGGTTTACTGATGTTTATAAACAATTTGAAATGTACAGTGCCATACCAAACAGGGGAATCTGCAAAAAACCCTAAATGTGTGTCATCTTGTTTTGAGCATTCGATTGTAAGGGGCAGATACCCTTCGTAAGGAAGATTCCATCGCCTTAAAAGAGCAAAATACTGTATCACATTCCCATCAGACTTTAAAGAAACTAATGCCCAACTAATATCTTCTCCATAATTGTCTGGCAAAAAATTACTAATTGGAATTAATAATCCTGGATCTACTTTAGTGTATTCTTCAAAACTTAATGTTAAATCAATCATTAAGGTATAACGGTAAGGATCTTTCAGTAAGGAAGAAGTAGTACCCAAATCAAGAGTACTAAATACACAATAATGCGTCTCATCTGGATACAGTAGAAACATGCCATTTTTATAGTCCTTACCTCGAATAACTTGGCTTGCTTGTTTGTCATCAGTGAAAAAAGATGCCTCAATATGCTGAATCCCATTAGGCGTTTCCCCATTATCTGCAAAAATTAAACTTTGATCGCGCCATTTGATAGTTAGATCTGTTGTTTCATTTTTAATGCTAAAATCAGCTGCTTGCAGTAATAATGGGTCAGCCTTGCTCCTTGCTGGATAGACATTGTCGCACTGTTCTCGCCAACTTGTAGCAACATCCAGAGTATCAGTATTATTGTCTTTTAAAGATATGTACTGCCTTGTTTTATCAGCATTATATATTATAATACCCTTATCATATCCACTATTGTGCGTTGCATAATTGCTATCAAAACTTGGCAAATACCCGCCTTGCAATTTCCAAAGATTATACGAAACTGTATACCACAGTCCATTAACCTGCCCTCTATCAATATTTAATGCATTTGGGTCTGTTGGGTCTAAAGAGAACCTTGCTGGAAATCCAAGAGCATACGAAGGGGCATCGTCAAACTCAGTATCTACATCAGAATTTGGCAAAGTCTTAGTCGCATCTGATTTCCAGGCAATTGGTTTATACATATTCATTAAATTTCTCCTACGACATAAGTATAACTCGAAACCCCAATTTGAGGCAAAATCACTGTATTTGTTTTGCTTTTTCCAATAATTGTGTACTGCCACAGTGGTAGTACTCTATTAGTTTCAATCTTTATTGTGAACGCATCCTCATTAATAAATGTTACTTCAGTTGGGATCTTGTCTTCTTCATACTCACTAAATATTTGTAAATCTTCATAGAATTCAATAAACAATTTGTTTAGATAATACAGTGAGTTATTGAAAATCTTTAGCTTCCAAATCAACATTAACAAACACCTATACCTACCATTTGATAGTCTATAATATATTTTATTTTTGTTAAAAAATAATGAGTGATTGAAATTACCATAGTGCTTGTTAAATCCAATATAGTGGATGTCTGAAGCTGGGTCATGCTTAATGTCTATCCATCTTGAGAAATTAACAATATTACCTATATTATCTAATGCTACTGTGCCACAAGTTCTAAAATCAACAATATTGGCAAACCAGTCAGTATGATAGATATTAATACCATCATTAATATCGTGTTGCCATTGTCCAAATTTTGTATTACTGTATTGAGGAAAAATGTTCATAATAGATTATCTATCGTGATAAAAATGTGATTACTACTTAATCTGTAAGCATAATTCACAGGGTTGTTTATTAATGATTCTGTTGCTGTTTCTTCAATTTCGCTGTATATTTTAATAACAAAGTCCTTAAAATCAGGTATTTTCGTAGAAAGATGATTCCTCCAGTATACAGGGTGGATGTCTTCTCCCAAATTCCATCTTGGCACTAAGTCAGTCCCTATGTAAAAGCTATACAACATTGCTTCTTTGATTTTGTTGGTTAAGTTCGCATCTACTATCTTTGTGGTTAAGGAAATATCAAGATAGATATTAATATCTGTTGGTATATCAAAGGTATAGTTAATCTCTTGCAGGCTTGCATTTGGAGTAATCTTGGCTGTATAGTGCTCATCTGTTACGTCTGCTGTAATTGTGGTTGCGGATATCTTTTGCATCAATAGAGTTCCAAGCTCATTAATTCTATCTTGTGATTTAGTAGCATGTAAATAGGTTGGACTATCAACAATAATATTAATTGTTCTTGCTGGGATTGTAGTTCCTTCTTTATCTGTGTCAACATCCATTGGGTTTTCTGTATTGTTTACAGTTATATAATAGCCATATTGTTGATAAGACAAAGTGTGGAATTTAAGTACATCTTCATTTTGAGACAAAAATAATTCTAATGCACTCGTAAAAGAATCAATACTACCATTTGAGTTATAAGCCATTGTTCTATGGAATAATTGTCTCAGCTCATCATCACCAAGGGAATCTCTACCAGTGTTAGTAGATGATGGGTTTGATACCTGAGTCCAACCATTAACCACTGATATAACAACATCAATTTGACCTATATCGGCAAACACAGCACCACTAATTTCAGCTTCAAATGTAACTGCTACAAATCCAGAAACCCCAATAATACCAGAATTAACAGCAATATACCTATCACCAGTAGTGCCATTTGCTACAATAGAACCAATAGGAATCACAATATTAGCATTACCATAACAATTACATACAACTGTTGTTTTTGTAGCTATAGGTACAGGTATCCTGAAAACATCAAAAAACATTTCTAATTCTTTCCCAGCAACATTATTAATATTATATGCATTATTAAAGATGTAAGTGATATTGTTTTGAGAATTCCACATAGAAAGAGCAATAGTATTAATTATTTGACCTGTTATACTACTTGGGGAAATATCAAGCTCCATATTAAAACGAGTATTTAAGTCATCAATTATTTTTTGCTCAATATCTTGTATTTCCTGAGGTTTTAATGTGTCCCAGTCCATTTATTCTCTCACAAATAATTTTAATTTAGTGCCAAAATTTAAATAATTAAACACTTTCAAATCACAAGCAAAGGTAAGTATATCCATATTGCCAACAATCAATAATGCATGTTTTAATACTTGGTGATTAGTAGAGTTATTAATCAAATTTACAAAACTTATAAAAATAGAATTATTATTCTTATCAAAAAGTTGGTTAGTAAAAATCTCCAAATCATATTCTATATTATTACTGTCAAATGACAATGTTTGATTTGGTGCATCTGTCAAAAATATTTCTTTTTGAATATAACTCATTGCTTGCCCCTTTGTACACTTTTACTGTTTGTTACAAAAGCTGATTTGTTGTACTCAATATTATGTTTTGCGCTCATTACCTCTTGAAATACCAATGTATAATGAGGCATTTTGGTTTTACCATCTCTTGTGAATTGTCGCAAATGATAATTATAATACGCTTTTGTTAATGTGCCCATTTGAGGTATCACAACCAAAGCAAGACTTGTCTTTAACTGCGTTAATTTGTCTTCAGTCTCCTGAATTCTAGCTTCAAAGGTATTGTTTTCATTATTAATATCTTCTTGCGATAATGCAACTTCCAATCTAACAATTGTTGGTAGAAATTGTACACTATCATTAGTAAACTTGCCGAGCTCTAAGGGTGCATAAGGGAGTTTTACTTCTTCCTCTATAAACGCTGACAAAAAACCATCAAATCTAATGAATGGTGTTGGAGTTCCTGAATCAGATAGACAAATCACTATGTCATCAACTGCATCTTGACTTAAGAAGTTGATATATTTATTTTTTAAATGTTGCGTGTCTATATTCATCTTTGTACTCTTGGCCTCATATGATTGGTACTGTGTTGTGTGACAGTGTGATTTTGGGACACAGTGCGAGATATATAAGAGTGCATTTTGTCCCACACACTTTCCATTTTGTTGCTTATGTTGTCTAGAAATCCTGTGCTGAATTCTCCAGCAATGTCAACTGTTTGTGTCTTAATGTATACCTTCCCATAGTTGAGTGTTTGGGCCTTGTTGTATATAGAATCAAGGTTTTGTTGTTTCAAATATTTTACTGCTCTGTCTTCTTTGGTGTAGTATTCTAGTCCAGTTAGTCCCTCTTTATTATTCATAGATGTATTAATAATCCCTTGCAAATCAGAAAGACCTGCAAAACGCAAATACCTCGCAATCTGTACAGGAGAAATGTTTTCTTTTTCTGTGTGCTTTAAAATAGATTTGATGGTGAAGCCAATTCGATCTTTTAGATGAGTATTTGAAATTAATTTCTGCACATCTGTCTGACCCATCAGTGCAGTTAAAGCTGCTCCTTTGCTTCCCATTACATCTGTTTGCAAGTTGCTGATTTCAGATTGCTCTGCTCCAACGTTATTAGTGCCCCCTAGTATTCTGCTTTCAACCATGCGTTGATGATATAACCCAGCACCGCTGAACATTCCTGGGATACTTTTTCTTGCAGTTCTTTCTGCGTCAATTGGCTCTTTAATAGTGTTAATCACTGATTTAACCAAATCACTTGCAAGTACAGCTGCAATCAAAGCAGGAATGCCAGCCATCAAAAAAGGAGATAGTTCAGATGTCAAAGAATTTCCTCTATTGCTTCTTCTGATACTATTAACCTCAGATTGGGGGTTACTAATGGTGCCTGACCTTCTCGTTTGGGCCTGATTTTGCCCTTTTTGGCCGCCTTTTATTTTTGATGTTTTGGTAAATTCAGTATTAAACTTCTTTGTTTCTTGGTTTAACTCCTTCATAGAATTAATTAATTCTTTGACTGATACTGAGGTTTTATTAATTGAAGATAAGTCATCTGATGAAAAATTTAAAGTTGAATCAAAGTCTTGCATAAAGTTTTGTAACTGGTCAATAGACTTTAAAGTATTATAAAACTTCTTTGCTTCTTTATTCAAGCTTTTCATAGACGAGTTCAAGTGTTCAGTATATTCACCAGTGTCTAACAAAAATGAACCATTAGCTTCTGTGTCTGATTCTTTTGGCTCAATACTTTTAGCATTGATTTTGTTAAGGTTATTGTCGTTAACCTTAATATTTAATGTTATATCTTCTTCTTTGAGTGCTATTATTTTTTTTACAGATTCTGATAAATTGCTTTCATCAACAGCAAACGATAATTTGATTTTCTGTTCTAACCCTTCGTGGGACTTAAGTTCAGATAGAAATGCATCAAAATCTTTCTGAAATTTGTTGTCTAAAACAACGCTAACTGAGAGCGTTGCTAAATCCCCACTATCCATAGTATTCTTCCATTTCCTCAAAAACCTCTTTTTGTAACCCAGCATTTTCTTTGTAATAACCACTAGGTAATTCAGTGTTTAATCTATTGATTTGCTCCATCAATTTGTCATTTATTATTTTTGAAAAATGCACCTCAAATAGAACAGCAAAATCAGAAAAACTAATTTTTTTGAGCTCGCTGATCGTGATTAAACCTTCCCGCAAAAATATCCTGTAGTATACAGGAGTACTGATAGAAGGCAAACAATAGGGGAGTTTTTTACTGCTTTTTTCTGATATCCCCTGATATTGCAACAACCAGAAAACTACTCTTTTATATGAGAAAAAAAAATTGTTTTTACAGTCTCCATAATATTTAAATATATTTGATTGACTTCCCTTGGGTTCGAATTCTCCTGCAAATAAAGCATAACATCGTGTTTTGACTTGATTAATTTAGTGAAGACTAATTCTAAAGTGTCAATTCTATGTTTATTGCTGACTTTACATGTATTAATAATGGTATCAAACCAACTCTGTAGAGTGCTTACCGATACATCAGAATCACCCAAAAAACCGAGCTTGATGTTTCTTATCATATCAGTAGGAAATTCAGTATATTCTATCAGTATAAATAATATGTCCTCATGCAATTCCCAGATACTAGGCTCTCTGAAAGTCCCAATTGTTTGTATCTCATTGTTTGCTGTAGTTTTAATTAGCTTTCTATTTTTTGTGTCAAATCTGAGCATTACTTAACCCCTGCATAGTAACCAGTAAATATGAAGTTTTGATCGCTAATCTGACCATTATTAACTGTTTGTTCGCCAAGCGTTCTAAGTGACATACCTGCATATTTGTCAATCATTCCATTTGGAAACTCAATATCAATCTTAAAAATTGGTATTAAGTTCCTGTTTTTTAATATAAATTGATGAAGCAACATTAACAATACAAAATCATCAGAATTATAGACAACCGAAATATTCAAATCAACAAGTGGCCTTTCCACTGAGTTATATTTAATCTGCACATTCCCATAAGCAGGTTTGGTCATACTATAATCAGTATCCATGGTGCGTCTATATGGTTGTACATCGCTCACTGTTTCTATAGTCATATTAGCTATTTGTACCACAAGATCTGGATTGTTGCTATTTGCTAATAGTTCAGTTTGATTGCTTAAATCGAATGTAAATATAGTACTTGTGAATGAGCTATCTATTACATGTTTCATTGATTTTCTCCTTACTCAATAATTAAAGCATCAAAATTAAAGGTATGTATTTCGCCACTCACAGTATATACAGCTTTGATTTCCAATTGGTTTTTAGCTTTTTGCTCTTCCGTAAAAGACAGCTGTAAATAGTAACCATCACCAACAATAGAGTTGATAATGCCACTATCATTCTTATTAAGAAATTGATATATAGCTGATTTTTGGGATTCTGTTAATTTCTGATTTGTAGCTACTACATTATTTGCAATACCATTATCAAACACCTGATTGGAAAGAGCTAATCTAATTAAGCTCAAAGAAGATGTATTATATGATAATGTATGTACTTTTTGAAGGTTGTCTAGTGTAGTTTGGGTTTGGTATTGTAGCCAGTGGTACCCAACAAAACTACTCACATTAGATAAACCATTAAGGTTTAGTGTTCCCATATATGACTGTTCTGTATAGCTTATTCGCATATAAAACTGACAACCATTGTATACAGCACCATCAAAAGCACTATTGGTAGTAACTAATGGCACAATGCCTGAATACTCCCTACTAGACAAAGAAATAGCACCAGTACTAGTGAAGTCAAAGGTTGCTATGGTCCCAGCTTGGCTCACAACATAGTCTATATCGCCATAATACATTACTATTGGAGATTTGTATTCTAAATATGATTCTGTTTGTATGGCATAACCATGAGTTTCAAGATAAGATGGTAAACAAGTGCTAGACCTACTTTTTGTTAATAGAGTTGGGTCATTACTGTTGAGGGAAATCAGATACTTATTATCTTTATTCCAATTAATTACCTCTACAATTGGGTCAAAATCAGCCAAATACCTAATAGCGTATACTATATTAGCAAAATTGCTATCATAATTTGTAGCCATTGTTAATACATCAGACATACTCATTTTGTTTTGGGATTTAAATATTATGCCAACTCCTTCATTTAGACCCAACACATTAGCTAAATTGCCTGATGCAAAAGAGACTTGGTCAAATATTTCGAACCTATCTGTACTCAGAAAATAGCGATTAAATGTAGTATCAAAACCAACTTTCATGTAATTGTGTTTGCTAATTACGTCTTCTTTTAATATTGGGTTTGCTGTTGTCAAAATAGTGTCAAATTCTTTGGCAGAACTGAAGTCAAGATGATCTAATGTAATACCATGTATTGTCATAGTGCCATCCGTCATAGTTTGTAGAGAGGCCAAGTCAGTAGTAGTAGAACTTGCTTTGTGGGCATCGTCCAACAAAATAACCTCTGCAAAAGAACCAGTTAGCTCTACTGACGTACAATTAACGCCAGCATCGGTAAGATGAAATGAATAGCTTTGAGCATCTGCGTCATCATTATTTGCTACTACAGAAATAGATACTGTGAACTTTTCTTCTGCATTAATATCTGTTTCAAGTTGCGATGCAATCAAATTTAGCTTTTCAAAATTAGTGCTGCCTGCTGGATAAGGAAGCCCTGAAGGGGTAATAGAGATAGTTGTTGTTAAATCAGTATCTTCTGTGCCAACTTCCTTTGCAGTAATGGTAAAGCTTTCCTGGTTTTTTTCTGTTATAGCCACTACATCTGCATCGGCAATCTCGCCACCAACTACTGTCAATGCAGCTTTTGATGTTAGTGTTTCAGAAGAAAGAACAGAAAACCCATCTTTTGTACTGATTGTTGCTCCACTTTTTGTGCTGAGTTTTAGTATGTCAGTTAATGGAGTTTCTTCCAATTTTGTTAATGCACCATCTTTTAAACTTAGCCATACCAATAATTGACATGAAAAGTTCTGCCCAGTAGTTAGCGTAAAATGAGGAACTAATTCAGTGATTATAGCATCATTAATTGTGTCCACTACTTCTGTAGTTGTTGTTACTGCTGATAAATTAACATTAATATCACACCTAACAGTGTCAGTCCACTGAGCTTGGAGTACCCCAGATGTAACACCTTGTAAAGTACTGATAGTAGGAGCATTAACACCACCCAAAATCTCAGCTTTTTGGTCTTCTACAGAGTACCTTGTCATCAATAATGATTTTGGTGCTCTTGCCTTATTGGTATGGGCTGTAAAATAATGGTTTGCCAAGGTAGTTGGATGATAGGCAATATCTCCAATTGGGATACCAAAAAAACTTTGTACATCATCAATATTTGAAAATTCTACCACTTCGCCAAGGGGTAAGTATTTGTAATTTATCAACATTAGGCTTCTAGAGTTGTAGCTATCAAGTACAGTTTTCAGTACTGAACTATTGACAGATATTACCTTGTCATAACTTACCCTTGTTTGATTTAAAATTGTCATAATGCTTTTGTGTCTCCTTCAATAGTGTTGATTTCTTGATATTGATATTCTCTCCATCGCGTAATATTAATAGTTACAATCACAACGTTTTGACTCATGAATTGCTTAGAATAGATGATATCTCTTTTGTTTAAATATCTGTTATATATAATTATAATTGGTGCATTCTTCTCTCTGAAATATGCATTAATAAACCCTGCTTGCACATCAAAAATAAAGTTCTCTGCATGTAATCTAGAAGAATCCTTACTGTTATTAGAGCCGTAGAAAGTAATAAATACTTGTGCTTTATTATAAGAAGATAGATATTTGGCATTATCGTCATATTCTGTTTTGCTTCCATACTGTCCTCGTACCTGCGAGTTTTCATACAACGTGCAGAATTCATCTTCCTGTGGAACTTTAATATCAAGATTATACGCATCAATAATTGGATATTTGTAAGGTAATTCATACTCTATATAATCACCTAAATACTTGAAATAGTTAATACTATTCATCTTTGATGTCCAAATCAGGTGCTTGTGTTTTGATGATATGAGCTATATAATAACCAGTAGCACAATTCCAGTTTAATTGATAGATTTGATAAAAAATGTTTTGGTATAAAATATAATCCCCCACAAACCCAACACTTGGTATATGTATCACTTCATTTGTTAATAGATATACTTTCTGCACCTGTTGGCTTGTTATTACACCATCAGCAGTATCAAAACTGATGTTTTTAGTCTCACTATTAGTAAGGTACATAAAGAAGCACTTGATATTACTTACACTTTTCCATATAGCAGTTCTTTCTCTGTCTTCTGACACACCAGTTTGCAAAAGCAAATTAACAAATACAGGTGGCACTAAAGATGCCATAGCTCCTGATACTTCAAAAAGTGTATTCATTTTTATGCTCAACCTGATTTAAAAGCCAACCAGTATCTATCAAAACATCGTTATGGCCCTTGATGGCAATAGTATAAGGAGAATTGGGCAAATAATGATGAGCCCCAAACTCTTCCTTAATATTGTCCTGTAAGGCTTTGCCCATTGTATCTAAATTATATTTATTGAAAGAAAAATTTTTAAAATACATACGTAAAACAATATAATATGTATTTAATTTTAAGAATTGCTGAAAGGCATTTAATAAGAACGGCCTTGCTGGGATTCTGATTCTATCACCAATAGGAATACCTTTTGCCTTTGCCCTTTGCTTATATTCGGGAGATACAGCATATATACCGCCGAATTCTAACTTATATGCAATAGTAGCTGCTTTAGCATTGAAAAAACCAGCACTAACCTTAATCTTAGTAGGTAAGTCTCTGATTTTATTAATAAGATGCGAATTTGCCCATAGCATGTAGAGCCTGCTCCTTTGCAAATTCTTGGTATTTAGAATAAAAAAGTTGACCATAGACAGTTGTATTAAAATGGATGGGAGCATTATTCCCACTCCTAGCATTGTATGACGCACTGATATCACCAGTTGTCATTCCATCCATACTTCCTGTTAATTTTGCTGTTTCTTTTCCCCCAGAAGTCTTAACGACAAAATGAGCCACACACAACCCGACATAATAATATCTAGCATCATCATGTGAATACCTGTAGTACCCATTTTGCCAATAATCCTTCGTAAAATGAAATATAGCTTTAACTTGTTCCTCATTGCCCGCTAAATCATTGAAAGACTTGGTAAAAGCTTCAAAAAAAGCACCAAAATCGACATTCATATTATCATGATTGAGTCTAATGTGTTACAGATCATAGATCCAAATTGTTTGTAATATTCAGTCCTTGCTTGGTCTTGCTTTTCCTGAATATTGGGATCATCTTGCGCAACAAAAGAGATAACGCCTCTTGCTACCAAATCTATTACATTGGGCTCAGACTTCAGCAAAAACTTTTTCTCTGGATCAGTAACAATGCAATTAAGTACAGATGATATTGTAATTGTGTCTTTAGAAATCTCCTGATAAGCAGATGTGTCAAACGTATAACTAAAATTATTGTTGGAAAAAAAAATATATTGTTTCATGTAAACAATCCTTTAAATATTGCCAGTTGGGAATGGAATTGTATTACCTGCAGGGAGTCCAAAGTATGTAAAGTTTAGCTCTGGATATCTTGCAAAACACCCACCTGTAGAAGTGATATACTCTTGGTTGTGTACCTTTCCATATTGGTTATAAGGTGCAAAACTATCAAGCATAACAGTATAATAGTTAATATTGTTAACTATTGCATTTTTTGTATTGGCACAAATAGTCAAATAATTGCTAGTCTTGTTTGTAGCAACATCCAAAATGGGATTGAATTGGATAGAGATATTTGCCCTTGCTTCTAGGTATTCCCTAATACTGCGATTTTGGTATGCATACAGTGGTTGTTCAAGAGTATTTGAGTAACTGGTTGGGAATGTTACTACTACTTTTCCAATGTCAGGACTGAAAAGCCCTCCAGTTTTTGTTACAATAGTGCTAAGTGCATCAAAGACTTTTTTGGCAATATCTAATGTTGTTTTCAGCTCTCCTATTGCCTCCATTGTACCTTGTTGCTGTAATAGTCCGCTAACTGGAGGCACGTCCTGCATAAATTCACTGCCAAAAATGAATATAAATTCCCTATATAAGCTCATCATTTGTATAGTATTTGAAATCATCATTTGGAGGGCCGATATCCCAATTGAGTCATATTTTTGGCTCTCCCTCATACCAATTGATATATGAGAAGATATGTAGGTAAACTTCTGAGTTCTGAAGTTAACTTTTGGTGTGGTTGCTTTTGAAACATCTCTATCATTATATAGGGATATCGCACCTCTGATATTTTCTACTGGGACTGCTACAGTATCATCCTTAAAAGATCCAACTTGTTGTACAAGAGCATTATTAATAGTAAAGCCACTTGCAATCATTGGCGTAATCATATCCTTCGACACAACGCTAAAGAACTGAGCTGGAAGAAAACTACCCCCACTTTCTAGCCCATCAGCTACTATTGTTCCATCATGTAAATCTTGTTTAACTTGACTGATATAATTATAAAACGACCCAGATTCCAAATACTGAATCCCAGTCAGCTTCGCATTATCGATTTTGTGTCGTTCGCCTGTTTTTGGGTCTACTTCAAAACTAATTTGGCCGTGTAGTTTACTAGTCGTCATATTAATTACCCTTCACAATAATTCTTTTGGTGATGTATATCATGCTGTTAACAGCTGGCATGCCTGGTGTTGGGTAGGTTACTGCATTTGGAACCCCACAGTAATACCAGCCAGTGGCCATGAAATCAGTACCAGGTGCTGTGCCTGGGTCAGCTAATACAATTGAGCCATCAGCATGACTCGCTAAAACAATGTCACCAAAAGCCGCCGCAGTTTTTCCCTCAAAATAAGCACCCAAAGTAACTGCTACTTCTCCGCTACCTGATACCATTACTGCCAATTGATCAGGGTATTGCAAAGTCGCATCTGTCTGATTTACAGGGAAGTTATTGAGCCCACGACTAATAATACTTTTTGTGGTCACAACACCAACAGCGTAAGGGTCCTTAATATCAGCTGCTTTGCCTGACACCATTACTGTTTTGTGTGAGTTGTCTGGTGCTTCTGGTGTTCCTGCTGTTACTGGTATGCTATTGCCATAGACAAAATGACCAAACATTGCTGTACTACCATTTTTCACCATATAGGTACGAACAATATTATCTAAATTCTCTGAAACTATATCGCCAGGATCATAACTGTAAGAAAAAGGGCTGACTTTGAACATGCTTGAATTCATTTTTTAATCTCCAAAGATAAAATTATATTTTGAGTTATCTGTATTTTTTTGGCTACGTGTTTCCTTTGGCAAATTATTTAGAATACTTTCCCAACGAGAATATAATGTATCGATATTCTCTTTCAAACCAAGCTTTTGTGCAAATAATACTGATTGTTCTGCTGGCTCCACTCCATCTTGTACTTGTGGCACCACATGACCATATACTTTTGGGGCAATATACTTCGCGAATAAGCCCTCTAATTTTTCGAGGTCCCCAAGTCTGTTAAGCTGTGCCTCATGTTTCTTAGCATTGTCTTTTAGTTCAGTATTTTCAGTGCCCAAAGATTTAGTTAATTCAGTAGCCTCTTTTAGCTCAGTTTCTAGTGTTTTGATTTTGGCCTGTCTTTTCTCTTCTTGCAGATTATCGTATTTCTCCCTCAATTGTTGTAACTCTTTGGAAAGACTATCTACAGCATTTCCATCTTCTAATACAGTATTGCCATCTGTTACCATTGTTCTCCCCCTTACAGTTTTCATGATTGCGATGTGATCAGCTTTAAAGACGTCTATCGACATCTTATCTTCCTGATATTTATAATCTTTCCAACCAATAGATAGTTTCTTTTTAGAGAGTATATGATGTTTTGAAATTAGATCATTGCCTTGTATATGCAAATCTACCAGAACTCTATCATGGTTGATTAAGGAATTATTTGGCTCATTTGGGTCGATTTCCCCAGCTTTTAATTTGCGTGGGTTTTTTGCTTTGCCTATTAATCTTGCCTGTGGCTGATGAGAGTCGTAGAGCACATTTACGCCCTCTAATGACTTAATAGCATCGTCAGATGGCATTTCTCTTTTTATGCCATATTGCTTATTATCTTGGTATTTTTTCTTTAACCCACTGTGTTTCCAAGATTTAATATTATTGCCACTATAATAATGGACACAAGGACTGAAAGCAGTACAGGATGGGATTATCAATGTTTTTTTGCCTCTAGCCATCAAATTGCCCCAAGCGAATAAGCACACTTGCACCCCCATAATTCCCCTGGATAGATGTACTCCCCATTAATCAAGCAACCTCGTTCAATGTAAAATTTTTTGCCATTTGCGTTCCTATGGTTAATCCTTGGATGTTCTCTGAAGCGATTTGTATAGTCCCAAAAAGCAACCCTGATACCTAGATATAACATTAACATATACAATGCTTTATTGAAAAATCTATTTGAATTATTGTAGGCAAAACAGTATGTTTTTAATGTTGTGTAAGAGCTAATAATGTGTTCTTGAGTGCTATTGCTATTGGCAGTAATATTAAACTGATAGTGCACAGCAAAAAGATTAATCCAAAATATTTGTTCTGTTAAAGTTTTTTCTTTAAATCTAGTGGTATATTCTTTAGTCAAATCCCGAAAAGAGTCAATATAAAGATTAATTATATCTAAGATGTAAAACGGCAATAAATTAAATTCTTTGGTTTTATAGGCATGATGTAGAGCCTTTAACAGCATACTATAATATACAATATCTTTCTGGGCCTGCTTAAAGGTTTGTTGCTCTAATGCATCTATTAACCAAAGTACAAACAGTAATTTATACTCATCATCATGCTTTAGGTGTTTTAAAGTGTTCAAATTTTTTTTCGAAATTCTTAATGCCTGTTTCGCTTTCAAGACTTACTTCCTCCGCTGGTAATTCTCCAGACAAATCAATATTTAATGACGAGTGTTTGTTTACATAAGTTCTGATTTCTTCTTTGCTTGCAATCCCTGAATATTGTAATTCTGTTAATGCTGAGA
Organism: Sabellastarte sp. h YS-2021; assembly: GCA_964017235.1. Taxonomy (NCBI): domain Eukaryota; kingdom Metazoa; phylum Annelida; class Polychaeta; order Sabellida; family Sabellidae; genus Sabellastarte; species Sabellastarte sp. h YS-2021. Next base: position 785 of record CAXHLB010000559.1, on the reverse strand, counting down.
TTTCTTGGTGCATTGCGTCCGCTTTTTCCTTTGTCATAACATCTCTGCCCCAAGCAATCTGACAATCAGCGGGCAATTCCAATCCCTTATTTTTCGCTAAAATGAAAAATATTCTTTTAATGAAGGGCATGAATTTCCTTTGGTAGTTGTCTAGCGTATCTCTCCAATTGTTAGTGCCAGTGTCATCATTAGAAGTGAATCCGCTTTCAGTTTGGCCGAACAACCTCGACATAGTACATTGTGCATAAATCAATAAAGTCTTTTTCAGTTCATTATAAGCTGTGATTAAATAGTCTAAATTTGGCAGATTAATTCCTTTAATTTCTTCATTTACTCCAATAGGTAAAAAACTATTATTATTAATGTTGCGTGATGCAATCTCTATTTTATTATCACCTGCTATAGTTCTATAAATAACCAAATTAGCTCTAAGCCCCAACTTCGCCAAATCGTTTTGTAGCGTATCTAACTGTTTCACAATGTGTATTAACCTATGTATGATAGAAATACCATAATAAAAATAGGTTGGGGAGATTATTGCTGGTGCTGGATTTGTTACAACATGTATTAGATGAGAGTGATGATAAATTGCTGTATTTACTCCGCTTTCAGCGATATTAAGAAAGCTGTAAGAGATTAACCACTCTTCTGGGATGTAGCGGTCAATTAAAGTGTCATAGTACATTATGCCACTACTTGGAGTTGCATAGATGGGCTCTACTACCTCTAACCTGTCTAAAAACCCAATCCATTGGGGGCTATTCCAATCGATATCTTGGGTAGTA